>JAOXJP010274705.1:0-19914 GCA_025762735.1 Platanus orientalis
AGGCTTGTGAAGTTTGGCAAATTCAAAATGATGATGGTTTAGAGTATTTTCATTGTGTTCGCAACTAGAATGTCCATTGAGAATGCCTGCCTATTCAAAGTTTAGGGGTGTCTATACCTTGGTTTTATCCCATGTTGTAATGAAACCATCTAACTCCCTTTATAGATCTAAGTCAAAATTTGGGTGTTGACACAAAGGTTGGTTTATTATTTTAAAAGGGGAACTATTACTCCGAACTCCCTTAAGGAAGCTTGTTAATAACTGTTGTTTTGAATAGAAAACCTCTAATTATCTTCTTGTTACTCAATTTGTAAACCAAGTAAGAGTTACAAAAAAATATGAAAGAAAAGACAAGAAGAAGATAATGAAGCTTCAACTCTTTTATTCAAATCATCAAATTACAAGTATGTTTCAAACTCCAAGAACAAACTTTTACAATCAATCTTACCTTGCCATGGACATCATTTTTCAAGAATCAAGATCCTTTGTTGTGCTCTTGTAAGGATTCGTAAAGGTGTAATGACTTAACCTTGTAGAAGAGAGAAGCTAGTTGGTTTGCAGACTTAAAGAAATTGAAGAAAGAATATGCTTAAACTTGTCTTGAACTTCAAAGCAAGAACTTGTGGAACTTAGTAGTTGTATGCAAGAGTGTAAAGAGTCCCAAATTCATGCTTTTACTAGTTTATATAGATGTGTAGACGAATATAGTTGGAGTCCATGTAAAACTCATCTTCTTGTTACATGAAGACTCATCTTCAGCGTGAGAATGTATTATTCCATAAACCTAAACATATTGGGGGCTTTTTTGTGTGATTTTATGTTTCTATTAATCTCCTAGTTGTACTAGGAGCCCATTAGTAAAACAATCTTTAGAATCCGAGTTTATATCGAACTTGAGTTCTCTGGTTCCGTGCCCTATGATTGCTATTTCACTTGCGGTGACTACCTAGCCAACGGATGGATGGTCAGTTGTGGCAGGTGTTTAGGGTGAGGTGACTAGTAGACTGCCAGTTGGCGGCGACTGTAAAGGGTATTTTGGAAATTTGACAGTCACAGTATTTTTCCTATTTCACCAATATGTCTCACATTTTGTATGCTAATGCATTTGGGAGCCTCTGAAATTCCTATGTGTAGATCCTAGAGGGGGCGAATAGGATTATTTTAAAAATCTTTTTATATTGCCTCACTTTATCTTGTTGCCCTTTTTACTATATTGTCTAGATATTCAAATGTAATTGACTTGTGCACATGGATGAGAATATGTTATATTGTTTTGCAAACGAGATTAATTCAATTGTATGATGCTTAATAATGTAAATGAGAAAATATACAAGCAAACCACAAACAACCACACGTGTTCACAAGATGTATAGTGGTTCGGCACAATGGCCTACATCTACTCTCAAAAAGCTCACTACCGAGTTATGTAATTTTATTAAGATTGAAACTATTACAATCAAGGATAAAATTGATAAAATCCTATTATACTTACCAAGCAAGTAACACCCAGTGTCTTCGGCAGGTGCGGTCTATGGTCTACTCTTTCAGTGTCTCCGGAGATAGTGCCAATTCTTCCGGTGTCTCGGGCGAGAGTGGTCTAAATAACTTTTAAAAAGTTAAGGCAATGATTTACCTCTTGTAGGTTGATGTTGCATTTGTTCATAAGTTGGGGTTGCTCTTCCTTGAGCTAGATGTGACTATTGCTCCCCAATTGTTTCTTGGTTGGCTCTTCAAGTTGGAGAGCCAATCTTGATGGGTTGCTCATTCTTGAACATAATGTGACTATCAAGCCCACCGTTCTTTACAAGGGTTTAGACAACCCTTGGTTTCTTTCATTTGAAGATTTACCTTAGTTGGAACAAGTTGAAAGAAGTGAATAGTCCTTTTAGATAATGATTTTCCTATCTAAGCTTAGAAAAATTTCCAAAAGAATGGAAGAATGAATCTCTCACTAATTTCCCAATTTCAAGAGCAAGAGAGTTGTGATTTTATGTTCATGACCATCATTTGCTCATTTGAGTTCTTTTCCTTATATATTGGATGAATTTGATTCATGTCCATTGGATTAGAACCTTTTCAAATGGTCAAAAGATCTTAGCCATTGATTAAAAACTATTTTTTAAAGTTTAGACTGTTATACAGTGTTTCCATAACTTTGGATCGATCCAAGTGCAAAAAACACACAGATCTTGCAACCTGAGAGTTGCTAGATCAATTCTGGATCGATCCTAGATTGATCCAAACCATTTGGATCGCAGTGGTTCGATCCCAGATCAATCCAAATTCTCTGTAATCACTTCTAAAGACCTGGGAATGCTATAGAGGACTTTGGATCCTCCTTCCTTGGTCTGGGAAGGTCCATAAACCTTGGAAAACCCTTATCGGACCCTTGATTCACTTAGGCTATCATACAATACCTAATTTACTTGAAGAAGACTCGGAGTAGAGCGTGAATCCTTTGGGATGACTTGCCAACTCTCGGATTGATCTCTTGAGGTTTTCTTTGATGCTTGATGATGATCTTCATGATGCTTTGACTCAAGGACCACCTAGATCTAACATGATTCAGTTCATGTCCAAGTCTATACAATACATGTATTTTACAATTCATGGGATTTACAACATATTACATTTACAGCCTCATGTATGGTGTGGTTTGCACTCATACAAACATTTCATGTGTTGTTAGTGTTGTGAGTAGATATATGGAACTTCTAGGTAAGGCACATTGGCGGGAAGTGAAATGGATACTTTGGTATTTGAAGGGTACTATAGATGGTGGTTCGATGTTTGATAAAAAGGGTGAACCTGATGGTTGTGCAATTGGATTTGTCGATTCTGATTATGCAAGTGATCATGACAAGAGGAGATCTTTGACATGTTATGTCTTCACTCTCGTGAGTTGTGCAGTGAGTTGAAAATAAACGTTGTAGACTATAGTTGTTTTATCCACTATAAAGGCCAAGTATATGGTGCCGACTGAGGTTGTGAAGGAGCTTATTTGGTTGAGAGGCTTTCTTGGCAATCTGGGTCTGAAGCAAAGTTTGACCATTGTGTATTGTTACAATCAAAGTGATATACATTTAACTAAAACCAAATGTATCATGAGAGAACCAAACACATTGGCATAAAATATCACTTTATTCATGAGATCATCTCATAGGATCAGATTGTTGTTAAGAAGATTGGCACAAAAGATAATCCAACAAACATGATGACCAAGTCACTACTGGCTTTCAAGTTTAAGCATTGCTTGAACTTTATTAGAGTTTGAAATATTTGAGAGTTACCCTTCGAGGTTGTGTGGAGAAGATGAGAGTACCATTTTTGTACTAAAGACCTTGGTAATGTCTAGAATTTTTGGGTTAATGTCTAGAATTCAATCGAAGATGTAACCTGGATGATGATCCAGAGAAAAGCCCAATATGACCCGTTTATGGGCAAAGGTGAGCAACATGATTTGGGGTCCGATCCAACCCGAGAATAGGGTTTTAGGGTTTTATATTTAGGGTTTATTGGGTTTCATGCCACCACACTATTCATTGTAATTTCTACTTTGATTATAATGAAATCTCTCTCACCGTTTTTGCTCGTGGACATAGGCTTCAAGCCAAACCATGCAAATCATTTTGTTTTTTATGTGATTGTTGTTTTTCAATGTTTACTTTCTCCTTTTTAGTTGTATATATATATATATATATATATATATATATATATTGGTAACTATCTATATAGAGATGATAATATTATTTTAAAGTACCAATAAAATATTATTTTCATTTAGGTGATTACTTTCTATGTACATGCACGTGGGATGAGCCTTCTCTATGTGTTAATTCATAATTTGAAATCCACCAGTTAATGAATGACACTTGGAAGTAAGGAATGATCTATCAGACGGTAATTGAATATGACGTGCCAGATAAGGGGACGAAGAGGTTAGAGTGTAGCAATGCTTAACAGCTATCCCACACATAAGTAATTGGCAAACTAGCC
This sequence comes from Platanus orientalis, assembly GCA_025762735.1. Lineage (NCBI taxonomy): Eukaryota > Viridiplantae > Streptophyta > Magnoliopsida > Proteales > Platanaceae > Platanus > Platanus orientalis. Next base: position 3,997 of record JAOXJP010274705.1, read on the forward strand.
AGTGAGTGGATAACTCACGATTAGGATCAATCAATGAGTGGAATACCCACAATCCAAATTGAAAAATGGTTGTAAGCGAACATGGGAACATGGCAGTGATGGAGCCATTGAAACCATTGAAAGGACCTTATAAATAGAGAAGACGACAACAGAAGAAAGGATCCAATCAAAGACACATCAAATCAGTTATTATTTTTATCGTAGAGTAGCAGTTAACCTAACTTTAGCTAGTAGTCATCAAAATTCCTGCATCAAACAAATCAATTGTATCTCACAGTCAAATTCAACGAAGTTCTCCCTTGGCTTTAGGAGAAGGACTGTAGCAATATGTTTAAAGGTACATTTATGATTCATATTGTGTTCTATTCCAATTAATGAAAGTTTTATCTTTTATCGAATTGGGTGTTATTGTTTTATTGCAAAAGTCCTCGGTATAAAGGCATTACCAAACCTATCCTTTTGATAACCTGAACCGAAATCCATAGGGGTTGACCAGAATGCTCTAGAATAAGTAATTGGTGTCCTCGATGAATTGTATGGACCTAACCTTAGGCAAACTACATGGCTTCCCTATAGGAAACCATATCTTAAGTAAATAGACAGGGACTATGAGTTCCCTCAAAGGTATAAGATACCCGATTTTTCCACTTTCTCAGGTAAAGATAGTAAGACAGCTTGGAACACATTAGTCGCTTCACCACCCATTGTGGAGAATTTTCAAATCAAGGATATTACAAACTAAGGCTATTCCCCAACTCGTTGATGGGGAAAGCTTTTATATGGTATACAAACCTACCACCTAACTAGATTAAAAGTTGAGAAGAAATAGAAAATAAATTCCAATCCCACTTTGCTCGAGCAGACCAGGGAGTGTCAATGGCTGATTTGACTAGGTTAAAATAGCAACAAGAAGAAATGATTGAACAATTTATCATGAGATTCAAACAGGCCAAATCAAGGTGCTTCAATGGTCTGCCTAAGGTCAAGTTCGTAAAACTCGCATGGGATGGTCTCAATTTCGAGTTAAGGAAGAAGTTTGAAGGAATGACTTTATTTGACTTATTCGAATTATCAGAAAGAGTTACTCAATATGAAAGCATTCTGAGGGAAGAAAATCAATGAAACAATGCATCATATAGGACTTACTACCAAGACCCAAACTACGAGGTTGACTTGGCAAAGTTCATAGGGAATAAACCTTTCACATGTGATGCTTTCACCAGAAAAAGCTCACAAGCTTGGGAATCAAATATGCCAACAATAGCCATGAAAAGTTATTCCTTCGACTTAAATAGGGTAGACCAACTATTTGACTTGCTACTCGAAGCTAAGCAAATCAAGTTGGTTGGAAAATGTAAAGTCTAAAACCATGAGGAATTACATGGAAGGAATTATTGCAAATGGAATAATTCATTTATCCATTTGACAAGCAGATGCATAGTATTTCGAAATGTCATTGAGGAAAGAATCAACAAAAAAAATTTGCTTCTATTTTCGAATAAGGCTAAGGCCATGGAGGTTGACACAAACCCCTTCCCAATATTTGTAGATGTCAATATGATCACTATAAAGTGGGCCTCAAATAATAAAGAATCAAATGTTGAGACACATAGAGATATGACACTTATGATTGTGGTCACTTCTACAGGAAATCATTCAACCATTCGAGGCTTATCACCAAAGGCCTTAGTGATAAAGGAGATCTTAGGAATGGTTGGAAAAGGAAAAGCTAAGTTTGACTTCTCCAAGGCGATGACATGGGATCCTGAAGTCAATGAGAATGAGGAGAAATTTGAGATCGATGACGATGACTTCTGCCTGTGTGAAAGATACGGCTAGATAATGGTCCAACTTATGGCAGCAGCCCCAAAGACAAAACCAAAAGGCTTCCAACCAATGGAATCTGCCAAGAAGAAGAGAAATTCCCCTCGATAGATGATGGGGGCTAGAACCCCACATGACAAAGATTAGAGATCCAACAAATGGGCAAAAAAGAGGGGACAATGTGTAAACAAGCCCTAGATGGAAAGAGAATCCCCACGAGAAGAACACCGGCGCTCTAGGATGATCAAACCACCTCAAGTAGACCATAAAAGATGGGTGAAGTTGACTTCACCAACTTAGAAGCCGCACATCCAAAGCGTGCTAGTATATAAGTATGGGTACAACCCAAAGTTCTCGTTAATGACTAGAACTCAAAAGAGGAGATGACTTAGACAGCAAGCCAAAACACAAAAAGGGGATCAAGCCTCAAATTCTAACCAGATGTTGAGGTCGTAGGAAGAGGCACCCAGAATGAGTGAAGGTCATAGGAGACCTGACCAGTGTCTAATGGTCATCTAAGTCGAGGTATCATTGAATGACGAATCAAGGAAGAATGAACATAAAAAACTCAAGAGAGTATGTTACCCTATGCTCAATGTCAATGATAGCTAAGACCTATAAACAGTCCAGCTACTCATTGATCAAAAGCCGACAAATCCAAGGAAAGGCTAACCAAGAAAGACCACAAGAGACACCACCGGGTGCCTAAGAAAAAGGAAATAAAGCTCAACTGTAAGAGCATCTTTCTTGGGAAAATATGATAGACATCCCTTCTGATGAAGACGACTTCGGTGACTTTTGTGATGAAGGACTACTTATAAACTTCTTTACTCCCTCAGAGTCTATTATGAATAACCTCTTGAACGACACTAGAAATACCATCATACTTCGCTTTGGTGATTGCTCGAAAAGAATAGTTGATTGCAAAATGATCCCCACTTTACCTGTTGAGTTTAGAGCTCAACAGGATCAGGTTTTCGAAGTAGAGAAAAAAATTTGGGACATCACCATTGAAAAGCCTACTACAATCAAACTAGAGGATGAAACCTCGAAATAAATCAAACCAGGGGTAGAAAAGATGGAAATTCCAAGTAAGCTTTCTTTTAATAAATCTTGTAAAGGAATGACCCAACATTTAAAGTCATTATACATAAAAGTACATTTGGAGGGTCAGCCTGTAAGTAGGGTCTTGATCGATAATGGAGCAGCTGTGAATATACTAATGGTCTCCATGATGAAGAAGTTATCAAAAACTGATAACGACTTAGTACCAATGGACATTTCTGTTTGTGGATTTTCTGATAATGCCACCAAGACGAGAGGAGTTCTCCCCCTCGAATTGAAAATAGGAAGTAGGACCCGAATAATGGCTTTCTTTATGGTCAACACTTCCTCGAATTATAACGGATTACTAGGAAGAGTATGGATACACTCGAGTTAATGTGTCCCTTCATCTTCGTACCAACTGCTATTATTTTGGAATGACAATAATTTGGTCAAGGTGGTGCATGCAGATGAAAAGTCTTTTCAGGCATCAACAAACAATGTCAAGGCTCAGTTATATGACGATAACATTGGAACAGTCAAGCTTATGGGATGCAACGGAAAAGGAAAACCCATAGAAGTCATAGTTCAAAAGACTCAAGAGGACATGTCCTTAATAAAAGATGAATTCAAAGATCTGTGCAGAGAGCTAGCTAAGCATAGCCTATTAGAAGGCCTAGAGAAGTCAGGCCCGTATGATTAAAAAGAAACTGATGACTGAGTCAAATAAAGCAAGGACAAAGGCCATTCAAATGGCCATGAAGAGACTTTTGGGGTATCTGACAGAGAGAAAAATTAAGATGCAACTTGCTTAGTGCATCACACCTAAATGCTCTTGTGAGACTAAAGCCATAGGGGTAAAAGAGCTGACTACGGCCCCAACCAAGCTAGATGATTTAAAGGCTGAAGTCCAAGATAACCTGAAAGAGGTGAACTTGTGTTCTACAGAGAACCCACGGATAACATACATTAGTGTTATGATCAAGCCATCAAAGTTCGAGAAGATGAAAAGTATCCTCAGGAAATACAAGGACTGTTTCACCTGAGATTATTCAGAGATGTCTGGTTTAGACAGAAAACTGGTTGAGCATTGATTGCCAACAAAGGAATGATGCATTCCCTTCCAACAACCACCTTGACGAATGACTAGTGAGGTTGTGTTAAAGGTCAAAGAGGAAATCAAGAGACTGCTCGATGTTGGTTTTGTGTACCCTACCAAGTATGTTCAATGGTTGTTAAATGTAGTGCTGATAGTCAAGAAGAACAAGAAATTAAGGGTCTGTGTAGATTTCAGAAATCTCAATGTGGCCACTCCAAAAGACGAATACCTTATGCCTATAGCTGACTTGTTAGTTGATGGAGCTGTTGGGCATAGAATATTTTCTTTAATGGATGGACACTCAGGATACAACCAAAGATTCATAACCAAAAAAGATAGGCATAAAATAGCCTTTCAATGTCCTAATTCAATAGAAACTTTCAAATAGGTAGTTAAGCCTTTTAGCTTGAAAAACATTGAAGCCACCTACCAGCGAGCCATGAATTACTTATTCCATGACATGATTGGGAAGTTTATGGAGGTATACATCGATGACATCATCGTGAAGTCCCAAAGTTTTGATAATCATTTACTCGACTTAGAAAGGGGATTTTTCATAATGAAGAAACATCATTTAAAAACCCTTTGAAATGTGCTTTTGGCTTAAAGGCATGCAACTTTATTGGTTTCTTAGTACACAATCATTCAAGCTAGACCACCTTCTACAAAGAAGGAGTTCTAATTAAAGGTTACTCAGACATATTAACTTTCTGAGATGTTTCCTCTTGAATGTGGCAAGAAAAATGAAGATGTAGCTCAAACTGATGTCATGAAATACATGTTGTCATAGCCTATAGAGAAAGGTCAAATAGGGAAATGGAGTTTAGTGGTCCTCGAGTTCCATGTCATTAATGTCCTACAAAAAGCTATGAAAGGTCAAGCCTTAGCAGATTTCTTGGCTGACCATCTATGTCAGCCAGTTTATACAAAAATAGAAGATGATTGTGTCAGTATCACCCCGTGTCGACTATACTTCGATGGGTCTAGGACTAAGCAAGGATCTGGTGTAGGAGTGGTTATCCAATCCCCAAAAGGGACAGCCACAAAATTTAGCTTCAAGCTTGAAGGTGAATTTACTAACAACCGAGGTGAATACAAAGTCCTTATTTGAGGGCTTAAGGTCTTGAAAAATTTAGGAGCTAGATTCCTTAAGGTTTGTAGAGATTCACAGCTGGTAATAAACCAAACTACGGGGAGATTACAAATGCATTAGTACAACTCTGATTCCTTATAGGGATAGAGTTAAGAGTTTATTAAAATTGTTTGACAAAGTCACGATGAAATGTGTACCTCAAGGCTTGAACCAAATTCTAAACTTGATGGCCATAATGAAAGGGACAGATGGGGAATCAGCACATCGAATGGTATGTATGCAGAGGAAGCAAAATCCAACCATGTCCCAATACAGAGGGGCATGGGCATACCCATCATCAGCAAGTTAACAAGCAAGAGATGTCAAGCAACTGTCGAATACAATGATGGATGATTAGCCTAAAAGAGAGGAGTCACTATAGTCTCAGGGCTGATTGGAATTGATTTAGGTACGATAGGCGTAACATGTGAAGCTCAAGCAGGATGGTTATGAAATGACTGCAATAGTGACTGCGACTCAAGAGACATGAGTGTTAAGTGTCGAGGTGAATAATTACTCAAACGAAATGTCGAAGTTCAAAAAATGAAGTGGAACGTCTTGCCATTGTGTAACTCATGAATGAGCGATGACTCAATATTCAATGAAGTTGAAAAGAGTTGGGGTGTAGGATGTCAATGAAAGCAGTGTTTCTTCCAAGAAGCGACATCGACCTGAGAAAAAGGCTTGAAAATGAAAGAAGTCAAGAGGCCAAGAAAGCGATGAATAGTCTACATCATTGGCCTAATAACTTGGGCTTGATGGACATGATCCTGACCTAAGGGGAGGTCAAAAATGAAAAATCTCTCATTAAGGGAGAGTCATTCTCTGAAGGACTCAATAACGAAGGATCCAACCCCAAAAGCACAATATTTAAAGGCCTTAAAATGACTGATTGAGATTGTTTAAGCCATGTCAAGAGACATATTTCTGGGAGAGACGAACTCAGTAGTGTGCCTACGAAGACATGAACACTTCTGAACATTGAAAAGTTGAGCATGGCAGGATGGTCATCCATGTGGAAAAAACCAAGTCAAGACAACAAAGCATTGGAAACCAACATATGTTAATTCGAACACACCAAGGTAAGATTCAGCGATGAATTATATAAGCCTCCTTGTCAAAAGGAGGAATTCATAGGAAAAAATGTCATATACCAATTGACTTAAGCTAAACGCTATGGCTCATGTAAGGAAACAAGGAATGTCCTATAATACAAAAGGGTTTGATGCTACTAAGTTTTAATAGCAAAGCAAATAGTCCAAGAACAAAACGTCCAAACAAAAATTTCATTACATATAAGTCAAAATTTACGAAGACCCTTCTTGAGGCAAAAAATGTCTAAGGGAAAAAATGTCCTAAAAATAGCAAAGTGATGTCAAAGGCTCATAGCAAGGCTATGCATCGTTTCTTGAAACCTGTAATGGCCCATATACAATCGTAATATAGCATCAACGTTGGAGGTGAGCAGAGGTTGAGTGTAGGTTCCAACAACAACTATTCAACCAGTACATCATCAAAGGCCAAGGAGATCTAGATGAGGTGCATCCATTTGTCTCGAAGTCACCTTAGGAGTTTCTAGTGTGGTAGTTCTAAGCTCAAGGAGCAAAGAAAGGAAGGGGCTCAAGTTAATGTGTCTCTCATCAGTTTTTCTCTCCCCATCCGCTGAGCACATTACATGTAGAGGGAGACTTCATCTCTAAAGTTGCGGGTGGTGCAATCTCCCAATCTGTATGGCAGCCTTCCACAACCTAAGATATACTCTAAGGTCACATGGAAATATTATGTGCTCATACAACTCCTTGAAATAAGGAGACCTAAGATGAAATGTCCATCCTTCAACTGTAGGGTGGTGGGCCAAGTTGAGAACATGACGTGAGAAGTTGATAACTAACATTCTCATGAGAAAGCGTACCCGGGTATCAGGTACAGGTTAGAAAATAAAATTAAGCCATTTAATAAAGCTTGAAACTACTGTAGAGTATCGAGGTCCAATAACACAATCGCAAAGGAGATAGGATACAATCACTCTAAAGAAGGATGAACACAGATTGGAACTCAGAGTTGGCATTTATAGACTCATCAAGGGAAGGGTTTACTGAAGATATTGAAGACGATTCAATTTTTCAAGAGGAAACTGGCGTTCATTCAATTCTAGATTATTGGAAGTTGGGCTAATCTTGGAAGCAATCAAATCTAGAAAATATTTCATCTTGGAAATGGCACCATTTAAGATTACCTAGTCAAATTAGTTATATCATTGAATGTGAGCCATTAAGGATAACCAGTACAGCCTAGATATGCAAATCCGATAAGAAGGAGGTCACACATGTCTGATTAAGATTTAAACCAAACACATGTAAGAGCATTTGTTAAGCTATAATTTGAAATCCACCAGTTAATGAATGACACGTGGAAGGAACGATCTGGCAGATGATTATTGAATATGACACACTAGACAGGAGATAGAGAGGCTAGAGCGTAGCAACACTTGACAACTGTCGTATACATAAGTAATGGATGAACCAGCCAATGAGTGGGTAACTCACGGTTCAAATCAATCAGCGAGTGGAATACCCATAATCCAAATCGAAAAATTGTTGTGATCGAACATGGGAACATGGCAGCAATGACGCCATTGAAAGGGCCTTATAAATAAAGAAGATGACAATAGAAAAAATGATTCAATCAAACACACATCAAATCAATTATTATTTATATCATAAAGTAGCAGTAGCAATTAACCTAGGTCTAGCTAGTAGTCATCAAAAGCCTGTATCAGGCAAATCGATTGTATTTCACAACTGGATTCAACAAAGTTTTCCTTTGGCTCTAGGAAAAGGACTACGGCAATCTATCTAAAGGTAAATTTTTAATTCATATTATGCTTTGTTCCAATTAATGAAACTTCTATCTTTTATCAAATTTGGTGTTACGTTATTGTTCTGTTGCAAAAGTTCTCGGTCTAGAGGTATTATCGAACCTATCCTTTTAATAACCTGAACCAGAAATCTATATGGGTTGACCCAGTGTGGTAATTTTATTTTATGTCCATTTGGATGGAAACTTTCGTTTATGTAGATTGATTGTACTTGGATAGTAAAACTCTTTCTGTGAATGGTAACTTTCTTTTGCATAGAAAACAATTTGTATGAAAGTGGCAACTATTTTTTTTTTTTTTTTGGCAGATGGGTTGTAAGCTGAATTGTTTGTGGTTTGTGACTTCTTCTATATGTGGGTGGTATGTTAATTTGTTTGTGAGTGTAACTATATTATTTGCTACACAGAAAGTACAACCGAGATTCACCAAAAGTTATTGCCTTCTTTACTAGAAAAGTTGCCAAAGATGCTCGTCTAGTTGCGCTTGGATAACATTTCACATTTCAAGGTTTCCTGTTACATCTGACCAAAAACATAAAAAAGTTTCCTGTTACACATGGATCATTGGCCAGTGTATCGTAAACCCTACACTCTTTCGTTACTCAGTATCCATTAAGGCTTCGACTCAGTATCCATTAAGGCTTCGTTATAGTTGGATGTTGGGGTTGTCCATGTAATAATTAATAGAGGTGGGAATTCCTTAAAGATCATAACAAACTTGTCTCATTCTAACTACTATAGACTCGCCAAACTACTAGAAAGAACTGTTTCCGGGAAAATAAAACTCGATTAAAAAAGGCAATTATTCATCAGAATCTAAAGTTTCATCTCTATTAATCTAAAGCCAATGAATAAATGACATTACCGTGATTAATCGTAGTCCATGGATAACAATTCTTGCCAACGCCCCAGTGCTCTGTTGGCTGAGGCATCCGTCTTCCATAGGGAAGACCCACGATCGAATCCTGGAGGGGGTGGGGTGAACAGTGCAAAGAGGTGTCGCCTGCTCGGGTTATCCTTGGTTCTCACTAGCTCAGGCTGGTCCCACTTCTAGTGGCTGTGATGTTGAGGCCCACGTGGCCGTATGTAAAAAAAAATGGATAACAACTCTTACACTAACTGCAACCTGGCAATTAAATCAGGGTTGGATTGGTTTTATTCCAACAGTTTATATTTTTTGGCTCGACTCAAATTGATCCAGCAAGGATCCACCCAACCTGGTTTGTACAGTGTACCCATCTAACCCGCCCTGATATCTTCTGGGTGAGGATTAATAGTTCTCAACCTGGTTAATCCAACCAGACCGACCAATTGCCACCCCATGATTCCTCCCCAAGTGAAGGTTCTTATTTAAACTATTGGCCATCGAGGGGTGATGTAGTAGTGGCAATTCGTGTTGGTGGGTCAGGTTCGTGTTGTGTCAAGGTAAGGGTATAAGACTATTTGCCTCAACCCTAACCCAATTCATTTATTAATTGTGTCAGAACAGGTTGACCTGTTTTGACCTGAAAGATGTTTAGGGTCAATCCTAGCCTGCTTATTTTCATGTTGGATCATGTCGTGTTCCTGAGTTATGTGGTAATTCATCTTAGTGAGTCAGGTTGGTGCCATGTCAATGTAAGGGTATAAGACGAGTTGGCTAGCTCAACCCTAACCCAACCCATTTATTAATCGTGTCAAAGTGGGTTGACCTGTTTTGACCCAGAACACATTTAGGGTCAACCCTGACCTGCTTATTTTCATGTTGAATCATGTTGGGTTTGCAGGTCGTGTCAAACATTGCCACCCCAAGGATGATGTCGTGACTGACCATTTTAACAGTTATGATTGATGACTAATGTGAGGGTATTGGTATAATTCGGTCACAATTTAATAATTAATTAAGATTAAATCGAATAGTTAATGGAGAATGATTGTTTGTATTGGGGATCGGTTTATGAACGCTTGAGCAATTTTTATCCATTCACTTTCTATTGACACAGGCCTATGTAGGCGTACATCTTTTGAAGGAAAGTGATGTGTTCTGTGTGCTCAGGAACCGTATTAGTTACTTGGGGTTACGTGTGTGGAGGGAGGTGTCGCAGGTGATTTCAGGCCCGTTGGGAGGAAAAAAAGTGGCAAGACCTCTATTATCGTGCATTGATTGACACAGGATGTGTTTTTGAATTTAATATCTTTTATTGACCACCTACTTATAAAAGGGTTGTAATCCCCACATTCTCGAACTACCAGCCAAGAGGCCTCACCCCATATACAGCTACAGAAAACGGGGGAGTATCCTCTGCGCCGCCCCCCTTTGTCCGACTTCGTGAGCCGAGACAGAGGGGAAGTATCATTTCACTTTTGGGGGGTGATGTGACATCTCCAAAAAGTGAAATAATACCCCCCTTGTGCCTCGGCTCATGACGTCGCACAAAGGGGGCTGCACAGAGGATATGAGGCCCATACAAAAACGGGTTGGTATCACTTGCAACAGGGTTATTTGTGCCAAATTTTTGCGGCAAGACACAGTCTGGGTGGGGCCCATGTACCTTTTTTTTTTAGGGGAGTGACACCACCCCAGCCCCCAGAAAGTGCATGGACCCCACCCCGACTGTGTCTTGCGGCAAAAAAAAGGCACAGATAACCCGTTGCAAGTGATACAAGTCCTACAGAAACAGCCGGATTTTTCAATGTACCTCCACCTTGCTGAAGTAAAGTATGTACTTGTCCCAAGCCGGAGGCAATAACAATAGCCAAATAAGATAGTGTGTTAATAATAGTTACCCTAAGGGAACAAATGGCCTGTTCCCAATTTCGTCTGTTCTCCTGTATTCCCCCACCACAAGCGGGCATGTGATGTGTTTTTGAATTAGGTCTCTTTTTAGATACTTAATTTTTCATTTAAACACACTTTTTATGATTTTAACTCTATACACCCCTCTTTTTAAGAGGGACGATTGTGTCCACTTCCTCCTTGTATGCTGATGCTGGGGTTAGGGGGGAGAACACATCAGCACCGAAAGTGATTTACACTTTTTGGGGGGCATATAAATTGAATCACTTCCGGTGCTGATGTGCCTGCCCCCTACCCCTAGTTGAGGTTAGCGAAGCGGACACAGTCTTTCTTGCTTTTTAGTGCTTTGCTTTTTCATTTGAATACTTTTTTTTACTATTTTAACCATATACACTAATACACCCCCTTTGTTTGTGTTGGGGAAACTGGAAAGACATACTTCAATTGCCAAATAAAATGTGTTAGAACAGTGATGCCACATTATTTCATGGCTCCCGTTACACGGAAAAGCTCTTTAATAGTTATAGTTTTCTAAATTTATATTATTATAGAGAAGAAAATGTTATGATCAGATGTGTCTTGGACACCAAGGGATGACACGTGGACCTTTTTTTGGCCTGCCTCTTCAGATTTCATAAGCTGGAATCAATTCAAGCTCGTTGGGTCACCTGGACCCCCAACTTGGATGGACACTGAAGGACCATGACCGGTAGGGATTATTGAATGGAATGAATGTCATTTTCTTAAGAGAGAGAGAGAGAGAGAGAGAGAGAGAGAGAGAGAGAGAGAGAGATTATTTTGAAATTTGAACAATGTTGCTGGTAGGTTTTGACTCTTTTTTAAGGTGTTAAAGAGACCTTCCAGAAGGCAATTGAGGCTTTAAAAGATAAATTACTAGCAACGGAAACGTGACCACCCACCTGGTAGCTGTCAATCACCTGTGACGACAAATCTTAGGGCTCCCTTAAAGCCACCTTATTGGGATCCATGTGTTGTGCATTCCACCATGGTTCCTAATGTGAAACTTGAGCGGCGTCCTCACTTGAGGCCAGTCTCATGGAATCACTACCTCATTCGAGTCCCACCATTTGATGGCCCACAAGTAAACTTGATCACACAGTTGTAATAATCTAATCAACACATAATTTTGAATTGTCAAAATGGAATATGGGCTCTCATCATGTGGGTGAAGATCATCAAACAGTATATGTACTTCAACATTTATTTATGATGACAACCATCAATTTCCCATAATCATATGGGTCCTACCGATACACTCTAACTCATAACTCAATTTAATAAAACCTTATCCCAACTACTTGGGGTTCGCTACATAAATTATGTTCCGTCATCCCATTCGAAGGCCACAAGGGTTTTCTTGAAATCGTAAGTATGCTAATGCCATGTGACACAATCTCCAAATGCTCTCCTAAGTTTTTCCACCGTATATCACATTCTCATGTGTTTATCATAGTGGTAGAATTCCGACCACAATGAAAATAAAATAAAATAAAATAATTCAGTGGCAAAAGGGTAAAAATGGGAGAGTTACTCTCACTATCTCCCCATTTTTTAAGTTGATCCAACTCACTTGGTTTAGGTATAATCTACCAAAATCCTTGAATGAGATGAACCACTTGCCCCATATTATTTATTAAATAGTTGGGTTCAAACTAGTATGATGGGTGAGAAAGATCATCTTAACCATTAATTTCAAATTTCAAATTAGTGATGATCAAAGATGGGGCCCATCAATTAGACAATCTTTTAGAATGACGGCCCCACCATTGGCAGTTGAGTGAGTAACATAATGGATCATTAAATCTGAATCATTGTTCTGAGGCCAAGGGCACCTAGAGACCCATTTCAAAAAGGGGTGAGCTTGGTCATCCTTTCTTATCTCAAGAGCTTTACACGCACACTCTGATGCCTCCTGATTCGTTCACCCTCTAAAGTCTGAGAGACAAGAAGAATTTTGTTGCGTATTAGTTTGTGATTTTACTAGGCAAAGTAAGGTTGAGTAACTTAAAGAGGAGTTTAAATTAATAAAAAGTGAAAGCTTGGGTTTGCGTGTAAAGCATTTAAAAGCAAGTTTAAGGTATACGTATTAAAAAAATAATAATAATAAACATAGGGATTGCCTTGTAATACTTTGTGTTTCTAGTCGGTAAGACCATTCTTTTCAAGGGATTGGTAACCCACTTTCAAGTGGTACAATAAAAATTCGCAATGCACTTCCTTTATATTCCCTCAACAACATATTCTTCCTCTTTTTTTTTTCTTTAAAAAATATGTTTACAACCCCACAAAACACCGAAACCAATATCCATGTACCCCATTAAGGTACATAAACATGAATGTTCCACTCTTTCTAGAGTAAAAGTATAATCTTTGGAAAAGAGAGGATTAAACATCTAACTCTCTAGACATTTAAATCGAAGCTATCAGTTAAATTTAACCCAACACCCCCCTCCCCAATCAATCAGCAGGTGAATTGTTTAATGGCCGCTTGGAAGGGCCTGATATCCTCTGGGATGCATGAGGGCCGAGGCAGAGGGGGGGGATCAATTCACTTTTGGAGTTGTCACTTCACCCCCAAAAAGTGAATTGATTCGCCCCCTCTATCTCAGCTCCCGAACATCACAGAGGGGGGGGCGGTGCAGAGGATATTGCCCCGCTTGGAAGCACTCTTTTTTTTTGGGTGGGGCCTGCAGACTATTGAATCATAGTGCATGACTGCGGGACCTGCACCATAGGCAAGAGAAGCAGATGTCAATATTATCAGGGGATTCGACCATAAGACCTATTTTCTGGAAAGGCTATGTTGTAACCATCCCTTCTGAAAAGGTGTTGGTCCAGAGGTACTACAATAATAATTGGATAATTTTTTGCAATACAAGTAAACTATTACAAATGTTAGAGATTCCTTCCAGAACAAGTTTATCTCCTTATAAGAACTCCTTACTTAATGGGTAAAATTTTACACAAATATAATCATTATTATATGGTTATCGTATGATTTGTTCATCCAACCCTTTCATAAGTCCATCAAATCCCAAAATTTATTGTTAATTTTTAATTTATTTTGTTGGGGGGAGGACTTAGGGAACAATGTTCTGACACAGAATTTGAATGTCCTACACACAAAGGTTGGGTGTATAGGGTTAAATCTGTAAAAACATTTTCAAATGAAAAAATATAGGTATCCATAAAAATGGGATATATAGGGTTAAAGCCATAACAAAAATGTTCAAATGGACATTTGCTCCATATTTAGAAAAGCCCCCAAATTCAAAAAACCATCAAGTGTTAGCCTGTGGAGTGAGGACACGACAAGACATACAAATTCCCAAAGAAGGACCCAAAACAATCCCTGACCCCTGCCCACCACCACCTCTCTCGACCAAAAAATTCTAACCCGCCAACCCGCCTTTCCATCGTTGCTAGCTACCTTTTCCTTCTTATTTAACTTCTTTCCAAGGTTTGGGTTGTCATTCGGGTATGGGTTGAGTGTTTTTTATCCGACCGACCCAATGCCACCTCTACACATAAGAGGGGTAATAGGTAGTGAGGATTCCACTGGACTATCCAGTCTACTTGAACACATCCATTACCATATGAAAAAATCAGACACTCAGGATTGAATGTTTTGTTTGTTTTTGAAGTAATTGGAATTCTATGCACAAAACACAGACGACAGGGTCCGTGACATGGGACAGTCTGTAGTAGTGGTGGAGCCAGAACAGACAAAAGAGATCCATTACGGCTTATTTGGTGATAATTTACCAAACGTCCCCTTGGAAATTTAAATAATCTCAATATCCTTCTACCAGCCGACTGGTTTTAATTTTTATGCTATGTAAAAATAATGTGCCAAACAGTCCAGAATCCAGATTTTTCATCCGATCAAATGGACGGTCTGGATTTTGTGCAAACAAAATCCGTGTGCAATGCATGCACACAGACAAAGGGACAGACACATCAGCGCTAAAAAGTGATAAGTAACCCCAAAAAAGTGTAAAACACTTTTCGGCACTGATGTGTTCACCCCATGGTCTGTGTACACGCTTTGCACATGGATTTTATGTACACAAAAGCCGGGCTCTCAAATGGAAGGTCCAACAGGTCATAATATGTCATCAAGGTGCATCCTTTAGTGGGTCCACTTGACTATGGATCGCAGCCCCTGATGGACGAGATTGCTTGATTATTGGCTAGTTGTCACTGCTGAATTCACTGAAGAGGAATGTTGCAAAAAGCTTGACTTCATCTTGGTGTAGATCTTGCCAACATTTCTCGGTAGTTGCTTTCATCACCTCTCCAGAAGAAAGGTCTTGGGGTAGAATCATCCCAACAACATTGCATTAACTCTACTTCTCTTGCCTATGGTGCAGGTTCGTATCCATTGAAAGTTTTGATAGGCTGAGCATATAAACTCTATCCATACTTCCCTTTTGCATTTAGTAGAACATTGTCATTGGATTTTTCACATAAGTTGTGTAGTATTTGAGTTATTTTTTCTTGTCCTTCTCCCATTTGATGTAAAAGATGTTTTGCATTACATGAGCTTTTATATGTCATTCAATTTGAGTCATGCACTCTTATTTGCATTTTCCCACATTAGGATACGAAACCCACGGCCCGAGCGGTGGTCCTACCGGAGAAAAAACCCTCAGTCTAGGTATTTTTACGCGGTTAAATAGCCCAAAGTGAAGTTGTTCCATGTTGAATCATGTGCTCCATCTACTCAAAATCATGTTTTTTGCTTACTTCTTTCCTTGTTCTCAAATTTGCCTGCACAGCTAGATCACATGTTTTTCTTTTTTATATTTTCTGACCCAAAGCGTCCTTCCTATAATGCTCTTCCTTGTTTTTTTGTAAGTACCGACCTTATCTTCATCCATCGCTGTACAGAACACATAAGTTTCCTACCAATCCAACTTAACTTCTTTCCTTAACTAAAGAGGATATACATTAGGTAACCTTGGAACTACCATGCTTGTTTACATATAAAAAACAGTTTAAAACTTACCATTGCTGAAACCATTTTACAAATTATAATATTGTTACAAGATAAAATTCATTAATCTCCTTCAATAAGGTTGAAGAGGAAGATGGGAGTACTTGGTAGAAAGCATAGTTTTTAAATCCGGATTGACCCAAGAC
>JAOXJP010274716.1:0-19914 GCA_025762735.1 Platanus orientalis
TTGGATAATTTTGGTATTTTCTTGTTTTATAAGGGATATACTTGTCTATTTGTTATGAAAGTTTTATTAAGTTTTAATGCATGTGGTTCTTCCACAAAATTATTTAAGCAATAAGCAATAAGCAACTGAAAAATTGCTTTTGGTTAAAGCACTTTTTCAGCTTATGCTTATTTAAAAGGTACTTATTTCACAAATGCCAAACGCCAAAAAAAGTATTTTTGTGCTTATTTTAAGCAAAAGTCACCATAAGTACTTATTTTAAGCAATGCCAAATGCAGCCTTAGTAAAATTAACATTATTGTCTTAAAAGAAGAAACATCTCAATCCTCCAATCTCATATAAATTATCACCACATAAAAAAACCCTCGACAAAAACAGGCACGAATCAAGTGATGAATAAAAGAGGGTGAAAAGTAAGCCTAGTTGTCGTGCTTGCATCATGCTTCACCCTCTGACAAAACAAAGGATAATAACATAAAACAAAGTTTCAATATGTTGAGAATATGAACATGAAAAAATGTAATTACATGAAATTTGTTCACGATGTTTCAAATTTCCTTTTTTTTCCCTCTTTTGAGATAGTGTTGTTGTAGTAAAGTTGCCATTAACCATGTTAGTGGCTTTTGTTCATTAAGAGACTTGGTGAGCGGACTAATATTCAACCAGCATTAAACCTATTTGAAGCAATTGTAAAATTTTTTAGTAAGAATTGAACTTAATGGAAATCAAACAATTTTGTCTGATGCAAAACACAAGAAGGTAAAATGATAACTAAAAAAACAAGGAATAAGAGAATAGAGAGCAATTCAACCAAAAAAAACAATGAGAATAGAAAGTAGGATCCTCCCATCCGAAGTCTGTTAGATTTATTTTCTTCATTTACTGCAAGACTGTAACTATAGTTTTCTACACCCATTGGAAAAGTATAAATAGGAGTAGAATTGTGCTCTGCACAATCTTAGATGCGACAACATCTTATTATTTCTCTCTTTTCCATTTTTATCTAAACTCTTTTATACATGTCTAAAAGTGTGTGAGTGATGCATAGTATTATAACTATCCTATTTAGAGCTGGATTATTTGGACCCAACCTATTAAACCAGTTGTCAACGGTATTATGGCAACTCATTCTTGTTCTTATCATATTGGTTGATATTTTATGACCATCCATTCTATTCTCCTTGATTCAATCTATCAAGGTGGTTTGGGTTTCCTAAAAACATGGTTGTCAATTATCCAGTTTTATATATCCATATCTGGTCCACTTAAAGCATAATACGAATATATATATCATTTAAATTAATATGATATAACGGTAATAAATATGTTTTGAATTAATGTATGACTGTGTTTATTAAGGGTGTTTCTAAGAATAAACAAGGTTAAAGTAGTTTGGCATCTAAGAAGGATAGATATTCCAATTAACATCTTGGCTTTGATATAATTCAATTAACAATTGGACTTAGTACATTGTTTGTATTTAGGTTCAAACAATATCGTAGGCCATGCTATGTAGAATACGACATATGAATACTTTAACCTTGACCCTACTCTATTTCTCATCTCCCATTCCCATTTCACATATCCAGATTCTCCTATGTCTGGATTATAAACAAGTACAATTATGATTCCTATTTTTAAACGAAAAAGATTAGGTACGAATGTACTGATGCATCAGAATGGTGCTAGGAGGCAGACGCATCAACGCTGAAAAGTGATAAGCACCCCCCAAAAAGTCTTAAGTCACTTTTTGGAACTAATGCGTCAGCCCCTTGGTGCTATTCGAACGCATCAGTGCAAACTTCATTCGTACATAATCCAAGCCCATTTTTAAACATCCACAAAAATATCTGAATTCAATATGCTCCATATTCGATCCATTTATTGTCCTGTCAAGAAGAATCACATGACATACGCCTTGGATTTGGTGTGACCCCTAACAAGGTTATTAAAATCAAGATCCTACGTAGGATCAATGGGGGGCTTCATGGATCAGATTGAGGATTGTAAGATTTCTATAAAAAATAAAAGGAAAAACCACTAATAATAATGAAACATGTTAAAGAATCATTAAAGTCATTAAAAGAAAATTAATAAAATTTAATATAGTGCAACTTCTATATTTTCTATCTTTATTAACTAAGAAAATATTATACTTTTTTCAAAATAAATTACCCAGAAAGTAAATTAATTAGCTACCAAGTATCAAATTACAATGTTTCAAAGTTCTAACACCACAAAAGCAAAACATGTTAAATTAACTAACCAAATTCATACTAGATTGTTCATATTTCAATCTTTTTTTACCGTGGTTAAAAACAAAACTCACAAAACTCATTCTTTCTTCAATTGTTCTTATAGAGGAAGGTATTTCACTTTCAGATGGGACAGGTTTACCTTGGGACTAGAAACAAGATTATGGCTAGCTCTACTCAACTTGAAACTCCACCTACGATTTGATATCAACATAATATGATAATTCTAATCAAACTAGAATGTCTAGATCTATTGTAACGAGTTCTACTCTTAGGATAGGTTACAATGGTTTATTGGCTCTATTCAACTTGAACAGATGAACTCTGCAATAGAAGAAACAAAACAATTTAGAAAATAAGAGTTTATTCACTTATTATTTTATTTAATAGTTTAGCCTGAATTAAGTAATTAATAATTAGGGATTTTTTTTCATTAAGCTTTAGTATTTTATAATTATAAAACATGTGTTTTTTTGTAGGATCATAATAGAATTGATCAGAATTGATTGAATGATTTTGGATCGTAGGATCGCAAGATCCCACAATCCAGGATGAGATCCTACGACAATCCTATAATCTAAGATTTTGGTAAGGAGTCGGATCAATTTTATGATTTAGGATCGTAGGATCATGTGATCCTACTATCTAGATCGGGATCTTGATAAACTTCCCTATTATGAATGATCTCCTCTTGTGCATTGACATAGAGTGTGTTATTTGGTAAAACAATTGAGATACATGAATGCTTACAAATTGATACGTTACGATGCATATTGGCCTCTTAATAAAAAGCAATGAATGATATAATAAAGACATGTAGTGTCACAATAGTGACAAGGATGCTAATACCAAGTTTTGGATTATAGTCTAACTGCATTCTCCTATCAAAAAAATAATAATCTTCCTATCAAGCTTAGTTATAAGGCTTCTTTGGCATAGCAGAAACAACCTTGATATTTTACGTGATAAAGTATGGACTTAAATCATTCATGATTTATGCAATAAACAATAACTCGGTAGGAAAGATATAAAAATCACACACAAGATAAGGATTTTATATAGTTCAGTCAAGATGCCTACATCCATGGAGAGATCTATTTTTCACTATATGCAATAAGTAAAAAATGCACAAAGTTTTCTTCCTTAAGCTTTTACCTTAGAACCCAAGTCCTTAACCCTATTATACCATTTTTCCTCACTTCTCTCAATCCTGTGAAATATCCCTATTCTCGCATTCTTTTACAATCTAGATAAGACCCTATTTCTCAACTTGAAGAACATTTTTTCTTTGTTTCATTGAGGGAGAAAACCTTTGAGAATGAAAAACCATATACTACTTTGTTTTGAGAAACTCTCTTATATCAACAGTTGTCCCGTGTCCCTATTCTTTTTTCTACAAGGAAATGACAATCCTAATTAGATACTACCTCTAATTAGCCCTTTTAATCTCTGCCATTGGATTGCACATAAATCTAACGGGTGATAAACCAAGACAAACCCAATAACTTCATTAACTTCATATCTTTAAGCCAGTCCCATACCTTTCTTTCAACCTCATCAAGGATGAGGAGGATGAAGCAACCGATGAGCCTCACTCCATCTCTTATTGGAGCATTTGCAGAAATTAGGACATTGGGACCAATATGTTCCAACAGGCAATACCTAAGTCAGCCAAGTTAAGCTAAACAGGTCCCAAAAAAGGAACTGAAAAATAAAAAAGAAAAAGAAGATATCCCACTTCCCTGCAAGTGCTTCTCAGCTCATAGTCTAATTACCAGGGTATGAAAAATATGCCATTTACCCATTTGCAATTACTTTTCATTATTCTGCTTAACAATGCAATTAATGTGATTATTAATACTTATACAGTTTGTACATATACCATATACATGAATGACTGAATGAGTGGATGTGTGATGCTATAAACTGCTAAAGAAAAAAGCGTTATAATCAGTTCCTCTCACGACTATCAAAGTGGCATGACAAAAGTTCTGGAAAGGATCCAGAAGAAAATCATGAAAATGCATTACAACAAACAGAATGCACAATTAATCATCACCATGAACTAATTTTCTATGACAGGCCAGGGGTGTAGTGGGTGAAGATGAGTTTTGCACCCAGGTGTATAATCAACACAGATGTGACTAATTTAGCAAGTCAGCATCTTCTAAGTTCTACCCATGAATTACTTGACAAAGTAAAAGGTAAATATGTTGTTGTTTGAAGGACTCCCTAGAAATGCCTCATAATCCCAGACAGAAGAGGCAGTAGTTCACCAAATAAAATGCCCAAACCAAAGGTTCTCATGGATGAGTGATGCTGCTATACAATGGGCTCTGAAGTTAGGACAAAATAAAACTAAACTACCCTTGCAGTTGGATGTTCTTTTGCCGATGGTTGAACACAGACATCCCAATGGTAGTATAGCGCTCTTGGTGCCTTTTCCACTTGGCAATAGATAAGAGGGTGAAACGTGGCCACCACCTAAGCTGCCTCTTGTAAGATGTCCCGGCCTCTATAAATCCTCATGTTACATGACTCGTCCTGCACACTGATTCCAACGAATGTGAAATGGGTCCTCTGGCCAGACCCATTTGAGCTGGCTAGTACAGCCAATGCCAAACCCAGCAAGCAAGCATTCAATCCCTATAATACAGGTCCAGGTTTGGTCATGGGCCTAATTACACATCTCAAGGACAGTCCAAAGCTTACAAGCCTTAAAACCCATCATGTAGGCCCATCCAATCTACAGCCCTAATAACCATGATAATCAATTAATATATTATTAAGCCCAGGACGCTATGTAGCATGGTAATACCATATAACAGGGGCTGTGTAAAAGCCTTTAAAAACTGATTGGGAGAAGTGATATTCCCATATCATGTCATGGTCTCCCTCGTTGGTACCATTTGATACAGATTCAAAGTTTCAAAGAATATTAACGAAGAGGAAAACACAATAGTTGCAAATACATACACCTCTCCTATGAACTTTGTACATGTCACTGAAGCTTTATGTGAAATCTTACTGAAGCCTTTTGTGACATGGTTTGTACATTTACATACCCATCGGATCGAGTCTATATCTGCAGATACATTAACAAAATTCAAATTTGATATTTTCTCCCTTTTTAGCAATTCCTGAGTTCTTTTCTTCCCAAGGTTTTCTTTCATTCAGAATAAAACCAGGCCAAAATACACTTTGAAAAGGGAAATGATCTCTGAGGTCAGACCTAATGAAACTAGAATACGCTCAGTTAACCTTGTATTAATTAGCATCCCCTTGGTTCAAGGTTGTTGAACAGAAGACCTAATGAAACTAGAATACCCTTTTGTTGACCTTGTATTAATTAGCATCCCCTTGGTTCAAGGCTGTTGAACAACAGAAAAGATTGTGCTTTTTTGAAAATCATATTTTCAAGGGGGTATCAGATATGGAAGAAAATTACTCATGAGTTTAAGGAATCAAATTAGCAGAGATTCTAATCTAATCTCTGCCCGAAGAGAATATCCCACATTTGCTCTTATAATTCCTTCTCCTTGTTTCATGCTCACTTGTGAGCAATTGAATGACGAGAATACCAATGGTGTAGTGCTTGTTAAAAGAGCTCACAGAGGTAATTGACACACGAAAAAGTTCGCCAAGTAATCTGGAATGGAATGAAATTGTGGTGGCCAATAATTTATCTGTTTACAATTGCAACAATTTATGGTGGATCCTTGTCCACCTTCCCAATTACAATGGCAGATTAACCATATAGTATTTGTCCTTGTAATGGAATTTATATATACAACAAAGAATATGAAGCTTCATCCTATGAGTAGAGCAGACATCACATGGACCATCATAGAAATCCACGCTATTTGGCACTAACAATCGGCAATGCAAACATATCCCAAAGTCAAGGAACCTCTAAGCAAATTGAAAGGAAACATGGACTTTCTGCAGTACTTGATCACTCACTGCTAGAGGGCCCTGGTCTCGTAGTATGGAATTCCAATGGCTTACTGTAGACATCATTAAATGGGAGATTGAATTCTCCATCTACCTTGTAGTTATCCATGTATGCTGTCCTAGACGTGTGAGAATTCCTCCAGTCCGAGTTCCATTCCTGCTCTGAGCTTTGATCAGAGAAGTTGTCAGAAGGACGATCGGAAGTGTGATGACCAAAATTAGGAGGCTCAAGAAAACTTGTCTGGGGCCCCTCCGAACACGGGCCATTTCGCGCCCACCAATGGCTATCAGTGGAATGCTTTGGATGACCCAAGTCATGATGCTGAATCACACTTTCCCGGAAGAAAGGGGCTGATGTGGAGGCTTCCAAATGACTTAACCGATCCTCCAAATGGTAGCCCCAGTTTTTGTCAAATCTCGGTTCATTTTGTGCAGCGGTGGTATTGAATGGAAAATCTCTAGAGTGCTCCTCTGCAACTTCACAGGATAAATTTGGAGTATCTTTTGAATTATCAGCTACATGAGAAGGCTGGGATGTGTAATACCAATCTAGCAGATAAGGGTGATTCCTTTGTTCCACACCCATCAGCCACAAAGAACCTAATTGATAGCCTGTTCTGGGAAGAGCCCCCATGTTATTGTAGAGCACATCCCTTGAGAAAAAGCTGTCTATGCCCCCTTGAACCCTCAAATTTGGACAACATTGCCATGTCCTGGGATGCAAATATGCTTGTTGAGTTCCCTCACCTTGCGATATCTGCTCCCTGAAATTTTGAAGAGTGGACAGGAATTGCTTTCCTTGAGCATTAGGTTCCCAGGTAGGGTAGCTACTCTGAAAGCTGCAGGTACAATAAGAACATCAGCTCAAGAAGCAGTGGAAGGTAAATATAGACAATCGGAATTACAACAGGAATGGTATTAGATCTAATATATCCCTGAGCATTAGCTTCCCAGGTAGGATAGGCTAGGTAGCTATTCTGAAAGCTGCAGGTACAATAACAGCACAAACTCGATAAGCATTGGAAGGTGGATATGGAGAACCAGGGTTACAATAGGAATAAACCTTAGATCTAGTAAGATAACCAGCTAATAGAAATAGTAATCTTAGATAATCCATGAAAAGGCTTGGGGTATTTCAGATCAATTAAGAATTCTAGGTTAATCTGAAAGTCTATGCAGATTCGTATATTGGAATTTTGGAAAATGAGAGAAATGAATGTTTATTGGACCATTTCTAGAGTAGTGCACAGGCAATAAGCATACCTTAAAAACGATTTTTCCATTTTCCCTTGGGAACTCCTTCGGGTGCGGGGAGCATTGTATGGTGACGCATAATTGCTATTTCCATGGGCTACAAAGTCAAAGACGCTTAAGCTGCATTGGAATAAGAGACCAAGAATTAAAAGTAGAATTTTTTTAACATGAAAAAAACAAGAATGAGGCCAAACGCTGTGCATTTACTCGACTAAGTCACAGCAGAAAGGCCCTGAACGTATTGATGTCAAATGTCAACTCAGCAACATTTGAAAAAGATTAGAAGAATAGACACCTGCAAACATGACCTACACCTTCAACATCCACTGTGAAATCTGAAATGAACTGCAAAATGTCATCTACACGCTGTAAAAGTGACAGATTATCAGGTCAGCAGTTGTCATGTATGGCCTAGAAAAAGAAATTAGATACACTTATGGAAGGAAGCGAAGGGTGATACCTCTGGAACAACAAATAAAAGTAGGTATGGAGTGAGAAAAATCGAGGCCATCTCCTCCAGTAACAGCATCCCAGTGTACTGCATTTCCCAGTTATACCATAAGCACCATTAGTGTTTAAATCTTCCATGCAGGATGCAGCTACCAATACAATCTAATAGGAAACGTTGTAAATATCATCCATCTAATAGTAGAAAATATTGTTGGCATCATCTACTTAGCCAGATCCAGAAGGAAATTTCAAATTATATAAGTTCAGAAGTTCAGCCTAATGGTACAATAACAATTATAGAATTCACAAAACATGAAAGGATTCTATTCAGGATCGTGAAATTTGCTGGAATTGGGTGTGATTGGCTAGTTCATTTCCACTATTGGGGGGGAAGGGGGGGGGGAGAAGGGGGTGAATGGAGGGCAAAATTTTAATTCCGCTTTCCCTGCAACTCCATCATGTAATCAGTAATTAAATTGGTCATGGACCTGGACAAATTAAACACCAAAAACCAAATCTCTAATCCCAGTTTTCTGAGTCAGAATAAACAGGAGTACCTGAACATTTGACCTCAAAAAACACATTAAAGCTAATAAGACTGCTAGATACTATGACCTCGAGAGAGCAGTATTCTCCGTACAACATGATAGTTGGCACACGGCGCAATACTTATGAACCAAAGGAATGCTAATATGCAGGACTGTTTGTGATTTTTTGATCCCATCTAAGACAATCAAAACACATACCAAGATTTTAATATTTTCAAAGTTTGTAACTCTGGACTTGAATTCCTTTAAAGTGTGAACATTATTAGCACAATTTCTGATAAGTGGATAGTGGATTTATACAGTAATTGATAAAAAACAAAGAGGTTGTAGGAAGTAGAAGAGAGAATTAGAAAGAGAAGAAAGGGGGGAAATTGTATAGAGAAAATTAAATACTCTCTCATACGTATGGATATATTCATAACAAGAGAAAAACATAGGTATTTACAAGAATACCCCTATACCAACTAAAGACATACATCCTTACATACTGCACCTCAACTACTCTCATATACGGCAAAACTTCCCCTCAAGCTGGTATGTAGATATTGTGCATACCCAGCTTTCCAACAATCCTATTAAAACTAGGTTTACATAAGCCTTTGGTAAACACATCGTCCAACTAGCTTCAGTAAAATTCTCAATATCATTCAAAAACCAAAAAAAGGCTTCAGTCTTCACAAAAGGAATATATATTTACTTGGCTTGTAACTTCTTGATGAAGTGTTTGTAAACCTCGATGTGCTTGGTCCTATCATGCTGGACTGAATCATGGGCAATGCTAATTGTGGTTTTATTGTCATTATACAACCACATAGGAACTTGGGAGTGGAAGCACAACTCTCTAAGAAGGCCACGAATCCATAGCATCTCATTCATAAAAATAAAAAATAAAAAAATCCATAGCATCTCACAGATTCTATGTGTCATGGCTCGAAACTCTGCTTTTGCACTTGATCTTATTACAATTGGTTGTTTTTTGCTACACCAAATGACAAGATTACCTCCCATAAATGTGCAATAGCTAGAAGTGAATTTCTTATTAGTCATTGATCTAGCCTAGTCTACATCTATAAAGGCTTCAACGTGGAGGTCTTGTCGTCAGCCATACAAGAGTCCTCGACTTGGATTCTTTTTCATTTCTAAAAATGTGATACACTACCTCAAGGGGCCTTGTCGTAGGAGCATGCATAAAATTGACTGACCACCACAACTGCATAAGAGATGTTTGGTTTAGTCAAGATCAAATATATGAGCTTCCCAACTAGTCTTTGATAACGACCAATATCAATGAGCTGGTGCCCTTTTATCCTCTTGCAAGCGGTGGTTAAACTCAATGGGAGTCTAACAAGGTTTACATCCTAACATCCTAGAGTCTTGGAGGAGATCTAACACATACTTACATTGGTATAGTAACATATTATTCTTGGATTTAGCAACCTCGATTCCAAGAAAATATCTGAGAAGCCCCAAATCTTTGATTTCAAACTCCTTGCCAATAAAAGCTTTCAAATTGATGATCTCACACTGATCATCACATGTAATCACAATATCATCTACATAAACAATGAGAGTTATCACATTCCTTTTTTGATGCATTATAAAGAGGTTGTGATCCGCTTGACACTATTTATACCCATTATTGAGCATGACACTACAAAATCTCTCAAACCATTTTCTAGGGGACTGCTTAATCCCATATAGAGTTTTCTTTAAGCGGCATACTTTCCCTTTCATGTAGAGTGCAGAAAATCATAAAACAACTCCATATAAACTTTCTCCTCAAGGTCACCATGTAAGAAGATATTCTTGACATCAAGTTGGAACAAAGGTTATCCCTAATTGATAGCAACAGAAGTCAAGATACTAACTGAATTTATCTTTGCAACAAGGGGCAAAGGTCACCTAATAATCAATCTCATATGTCTACGTATAGCCCTTAGCTACTAATCTGGCATTATACATCTCCATGGTGCCATTTGATTACAATTTCATAGTGAAAACTCATCTACAAGCTATAGATTTTTTTCCATATGGGAGATCAACAACATCCCATGTTCTGTTATATAAGGATTGCATTTCCTTTTCCATTGGTCTTCTCCATTGAGATTTAGACAGGGCTTAGGATACACTATAAAGAATAAAAAAAGAAGACAAACAAGTGAAAAAAGTCTTAAACTCAAGAGGCAGAGTCATAGCACACATAATTAACAATAGGATGTTGGGTACAAGAACGAGTGCCTGATAGCAATAGGATGATGGGAATCATCAAAAGGCACAGGAGAAGCAACACCAAGAGACGAGGGACCGGTTGAAGAGGCACATGAGATTCAGGGGCAACTCTCTTCTTATTATGTCGAACAAACACGAGTGAAATCTTGCACCCACACCTTCTTATGATTCGTTGCCAATAAATCTTTCTAATGTAGACAACAAGAAAAGATTCTTGAATGTGCCACCACACAAAAGAACAAGGTTCAAGTTTTGTAGCATGTATGGATCATTTTAATTTGTTCAAGGGGTGTGGGGATAATTTTGTGATAAGGATTTTTGTACCAAGGGTAGTTTAGGCTTTCTTTTATGCATGTGTTTTATGTAATAAGGCTAAAAGTCAAGGAAAATGTGGGGAATTTTGTGTACTGGTTTACAAATCACCATTTTGTCATTTAGTAAGGCTCCAAAGCCAACAAAGGGGCCCCTATACAAGATGGTAGACAACCACTTTGTTTCTTAGTCTTTAATAGTTTAAATTTTATAAAGTTGATTATTTAGAAGTCTTAAAGTTTAAGAAAGTTTGGTTAACAAGTCTCTTAGGTTTTTAGAAATTTATAAATTTAGTAAGTTTTTATTATTTTGAGTTTTGTAAGCTTATATAAAAGCAACCCCTCCCCCATATTTTACAGTGAAGAATTTTAAGAATTGTGTTAAAGTATTGGGTGGTTTTCCAAGGTGTGATTGTTGCTATGTTCTCCTCTCCAAGGATTGATGCCATCTTCTAGGCTCCTCTTTCTCTCCATGTGTAGCACATCAAGGTGCACACGTGAGTACCTCTCACATTCCCTCTCTCTCTTTCTCTCTCATCTCTTCCCTCATAGGTATCTCTCTTATCTTCTTCTCTCTTAGTCTCTTATTCTCTTTCTCTTTATCTTCTCCTATATTCTTTCTTATTTTCTTCTTCTAAAGATTCTCCCTTGGTTTTCATCAAAAATTCCATTAAAGAACAAATTTCATAATTTGGATTATCAAAACTTGTCCAAATCTTATGAAATTTTAACTGTAGACCCTTTGAACTTTCTACAATTGATTTGGAGAGTTTCAGAATTTTCTAATGTGTCATAGGGGCATTTTGGTATTTTTTGGACTTTCTGTCAAAAATTACAAAAATACATTTTTTGGTCTTTTTCTTTCTTTTCTTCTTCTTTTCACTCTATATTCTTCTAAATTCTATTTTTGTGATTTTATTATATTCTCTTATTTCGTAGCTACTTAAAGTGCTAAATTCAATTCTTGAAAGTTCTTGCTTCCACACTTTTATACTCCTAACAATTATTTGAACCTCTTGGATTTTTTTTTTTTATGAATAACAAAGAATATATATAGATAGATAGATAGATAGATAGATAGATAGATAAGAGAAAAGAGCTACAAACCAAGCAACCACACGGGCGCAACAAGTAACCCACAAAAGAAAAACACTATAACATACACTCAAGCATATAATCCCCAACAAACATATTGTCTTAATCCACACTCCATTTAGCTATCCTATCCGCTAGAGGATAGGATAGCTAAATGGAGCACAGCCGCTATATCTCTCTTAATACATTGAATCTTGGAAATAAGATGATTTAACCTCCAAAACCCAAACCTTTGACCCTTCCCCCAGCTTATAACCGTGGAAGAGTCTCCTTCAATAAGACACCCTATAGCACCTTTATCTCTGACGAGCTTCAAGCCTTCCAACAAACCCAAGGTTTTCGCTTGCATTGCATCCATCACACCCAACGGATCACCCTTAACACCTATGGCATGACTATTTGCATCTCTAAGAATGTAGCCAAAACCTAAAGGATTCGGATTGCCCTGAGAAGCACCATCAAAGTTGACTTTAAAAGTCCCAACTTCTGGAGGATTCCACCCTAAGGGAGGCACCATATGAGCAACATTAAGGCCCTTTATGCAAGTTGCCCAATCCCTCACCAAGTCATTTAAAGAGCAAGAGGAAAACTCTTTTTTGACAAGGACCTAAGAACTAATCTTGCAAATAATGGAATCAATAACCGCCCACACACACCTTTCTTTATCTTCAAATATTCTTTTATTTCTTTCCTATCAAATCCCCCAAATAACCCTTGATAAAATGACTTTGAAGAACATCTTCCCCCGATCACCTTTCACCCCTCTCCTCCATTGGTAAAAGAGATTCTCCACTGACCTAAGCATGACAAAATTGAGAGATAAGGCCTTTTTGAAGAAGTTTTAAACTTTGGAAGAGTAATCACAACGAATAAAGATGTGACTACCAGACTCGTCATCCCTTTTATACAAAGGGCACATTGAAGGGGAAATACTCAAGAAAGGCTTTTTTCTTTGAATCACCTCCATGGTGTTTTGCTTCCCCATAAAGGAGATCGAAGACAAGGCTTTGAACCTAGGGGGAACCATTGCCTTCTAAAAACATGACAAAGGAACACTAATAGTGGAGAGGAAGGAGTCGTCAACAATGAAAAATAGGATTTAGAAGAAAAAAATTCCATTATGAGAGGGAGCCTAACAACAGCTATCCTCCCCCATGGGGTTGATGAAAACCAATTGAAGATCTTTCGTGAGATTCCCAAGTAAAGGAATTTCTCAATCATAAAGATCTCTATTGAAAGTAAGATTCCAATCTAACCCACCATTGCCATTAAAAATAACCTCCGTAATCAAGGCATCTTTGACTCAGCAGTGGCAGGAGCCTCATGCACTGGGACTACCCTTAATCAAGGCATCTTTGAAATAGGCTAACCAAAAAAGACGATAATGATCCCTTTCAAGAAAAGAATCCTCCCCACCAAAGGTCCTTCCAAAAGCGAATTTTCAGAACATTCCTAAAAAGAAAGCGAGTGTTTAGATAGAATAATTGAGTTACTTGAATGATGTTTTTCCAACATAATGAATGAGATCGAGGTAAGTGTTGGTTGCAGTCTCACCCATTTGCATCAGTCCTGTATGTACTCTGGATGATGGAATGCCATAAACTATCTTACTCCACCGCAAACCTCCACAACCATTTACCCAACAAAGCCACATTGTGTTCCTTAATCCTACCCACTCCGAGGCCCCCAAATTCCTTAGGATTCACCATGGTCTCCCACTTGATTAGATGATCCTTCTTCTGTATTCCTCCCTCCCACAAAAAATCTGTCTGGTACTTCTTAATGGCATACACCACCTTCGCCAGAACTTTATATAAGGACATGCAATAGATTGGGACATTTGATAAGGCCCCTTTAATCAAGGTGATCCGCCCTCCAAGAGATAAATAACCACGTTTCCAGCAATCCAACTTCTTCAAGATCCTTTCCACCACCGGAACCCAGAAGTGAATCGCTCTAGGATTACCACCTAAGGGCACCCCCAAATACGAAATCAGCCAACTCCCACTGAGCAACCCATTACCTCTGCAAAACTACTATCCTCCACACTAATCCCCACCATGCTAGACTTGAACAAGTTCACCTTCAAACCCGAGATAGCTTGGAAAATTCACAAGCAAAGCTCCATTCTACGAACATTTAAGAGATCGGCTTTAAGCAAAATGATTGAATCATCTGCAAATTAAAGGTGAGAGGCCTTGATTCTATCATCCCCAATTACAAATCCCTCCATCAGACTTGCCACCTCCGCCTTCCTAATAATAACAATAAGACCATCCGCCATTAGAGAGAAGAGGAACGGGGACAGAGGATCCCCTTGTCTCAACCCCCTAGAAGCTTTAAAGAATCCCTTAAGAATTCCTATTAATCAGGATAAAGAAAAAAGGATTAATAATACATCCCTTCATCCATAAAATCCATCTATCACCAAACCCTTTCTTATGAAGGACAAAAAAAAAAAAAAAAATCTCAGTTTACTCGATCATAAACCTTCTCTATGTCCAACTTGCAAACCACCCCTTACCAGAGCGAGAAGCGAAAGTAGGAAGTAATGCGAAAGCGAGAAGCGGGAAGCGAGGCTTAATAAATTCTTGGAAAACAAAAAACGATAATATAGTAAATAACTATAAATTATATTCATTAATTTTAACTACAATGCAATAAGGTAAATAAACTTACAAAAAACTTAAAATCTATACTATGTAAATACAAAGAATCATGACATATAAATCAATATGCAACCTCAGTCTACTTGATCATAAGCCTTTTCCAAGCAACTCAAAATGTTTTTTTTTACAAGTCTTCTCTTGTCCACACCTCGCAACCCCCTAACATTCCAAGAAAGAACTAACATAGGTTAACCTTTGTAGCGCCCAATCTGCTATTTCTTTTTGTCGATTCCCCAAGCTCCCCTCTAACGGTGTCCTTCATATCCCACTCCAATTTTCTTAATTCCCTTTTCCCACGTTCCGTCAATGTGTCATTCCCCCTATCCTCAGCCCACTTCATATATTTTGAAAGCTTAAACTCATTGTTGTCCCCATCATTGACCAAAAGCCCCATTTTTCCAATAAAAATGTCCACCTCATCACCACTTTCATTTTCATCCAAAGAGTCCACTCACCCTAGTTACCCCCTTATTAAACTCTGAGACACCATTTTCCAATCCATGGCATTCCAACATCCCCGAAGAATAGGACTGAGATACCTGGGTAGAACCTGCAAGAGATAGACACAGAGAAGCAGGCACAGAAACAAGGTTACGAGAATAATCATGGTTAGGGATACTTGAATTAGATGAAGCTTTTCACTTCCCCAACCACCCGGAACTCTATAGGCCCTTGTCCATCACCATAACCTACGGCGCTAGAATCCAACACATGAGAAGACGGATACTCCACCAACCGCTTAAAGCTTTCTTTGAAACCATCCAACAAATCAAAATCACCTGGCCCTTCCCCCTGGCATTGGGATAAATATTCCTCCTCCGAGTTAGGGTCCACCATAATTCTACAACCAACTCCACAACAAGACACATCCATCACCGACGCATGGCCACTCCCAGAGTCTCAGGCATAGTGAATAAAGCATTTCCCACAACCAGTGACAATTCATCGTCTACATAGCCTTCCTAAGTATCCATCACGTACCCACCACTACCACTACCAGCAGCTGAAACATACATACCAACATGATTGTCCCCAATAGGCCCTTTCTCTATCTCCTGAAGCGAGGAGGAGCCCTCATAAGATCTCAAGCCAGAGCACAAGGGTCGCAGATCCTTGTTCTTGATGCAATCTACAAGCGAAAGACTTGCATGCCGATCAAAATCAACCCCTTGCTCCATTGTATAGCTCGTAGGCTTACCTCCATACGCCACACTTTTAGTCTTCGAAGCTTTTCCCTCCCTTCCATTATTAGTCGCAGGCAGGGAATCCTCAATGAACTTCGGCGACTCCAACGAAGTAAATATGTTCACATCTCTGCGGAACTTAGGGCTCAAAGCATATGAAGTTGAACCCAAACATGTTCTATTTATAAACTCCAGCTTGGTTTGGTCCAACCCCTTTTTAACCCAAACCATAATTTTGTTCGTACCCGGGCCTATCGACCATGGGGTTCAACGATGGGCTTCTAATGTCAAATTTTAAACAATGGCCAATCCACCCAAACTTGTCCCCATCCAAACTTCCAAGGGTATCATGATCATTACCCACATCATCTTCAACCTGCCGCCCAAAAATCGATTTCCCAACTCTTGCCACCACGTTGAAATCCAACTCAATGATAACCGGATAGGCCACTCAAGCTAGCCGGCTTGGTAAAACTCTTGGCACAGTCCACAAGTTGGCAACAGCGATGCGAATCTTGGGGATAACAGAATCCCCCTCCGAAACATCAAGGTCCAAGAATCCACCACATTTATCCCCGATAATTTTCAGGTTATCCACGGTTCCTAGACCTAGAGGAATACGTCTAACCTTAATCCACCTTTCCCCTTAAGGAGATCCATCGTGGCCCTAGGCAACATTGATTTCCACCATCTAAATAAGATAATACCTCCCGACAAATCGATAGGGCTAGCCTTCATCCTATTCTCAATATCCATCGCACAACAAAAATGGCACAATGCCTTGTTATTAGGGTTCCCAAAAGGTGAAAGATTTAAGTCCTTAAGCGACAGACTCAACTTCGAAACAATCGAAGCATGAATCAAGTCCCAACCTCCTGTATTCCCCCACACCTCACAGATCAAAGTCTCCTATAAAGGCATTAAAAGCTCTCTTGATGCAACCTCTTTGGCCACCGGCTGATTTAGATTCTGGAAGTTCAAACCCACCCCATGCCTTGCGACACGATGTGGTAGCACCACCTGATTAGCCTCCGAAACCACATCCCCCGGGGGAGAAATGAGCGCCTTCTTAGAGTCCACCATCTAATGGAGCACCAATGCCAGATTACTCCACCCAGAGAAATTAGTGTCAGCTGGAATGACAATGAAGGAGTTCTTCGAGTCCTTCCTCCACACGG
Source organism: Platanus orientalis (assembly GCA_025762735.1). Lineage (NCBI taxonomy): Eukaryota > Viridiplantae > Streptophyta > Magnoliopsida > Proteales > Platanaceae > Platanus > Platanus orientalis. Next base: position 17,128 of record JAOXJP010274716.1, read on the forward strand.
TCATCTTGATGAATCACCCCTAGGCATTAATTCCCCTAATGAGAAATATAGAACCCCCTTTCGCATGAAGGGCTTCTCTAAACCCTACATCTTGCCGAGCAGAGCAAGCATTGTTGAAGAATATGATAACCTTCTTGTAGAAACCCCCATCAAACTCCACCACATGGGGTCGCCCATGAGTTCGCTCCGTAATCGAAAATGAACCAGGTCCCTTGAAATTGTCAATCCAGATTTCAAGTTCAAGGGATTTCTTCTCCACATTTAGGAATCTCCTCATCTCCTCTTGCCATTTGGATATCCTATATCAATTTTGGTATTTTTTCCATTATGCTACACCACTCTCTTTTAAAAACAATTACTTGTTCTATCTCCCCCTAGCTACAATATCTATCAACATCAAAAGTATAAGGAGGAACAGGTTAAGGAAGAGCCAACTCATCTTCATTTTCAGATCTACTCTCCCCTTAAAGATAAGACTAGCTAGGGAAAGAAGGAAACAGACTCATGAAAGGTTACATCCATGGAGACAATGCACTTCCGAGTAAAGGGATGATAACATTTGTATCCTTTTTGATTTGAAGCATGCCCAAGAAAAATACATTTAAAAGCTTCAAGGTCAAACTTGGAACGATTAGATATATGAACAAGGTCAAAGCATGTGTAACCAAACACTTTAGGAGTAATAGAACACAAGAGAAGCTCAAGAGGACATTTAAATCCCAAAATATGTGAGGGTATTTAGTTCATCAAGCAACAGTCTAGAGAGCATTAGCCCAAAAAATTTGGGGAACATGCATATAAAACAATGAGGCACAAGTGATCTCAAGGAGATGGTGGTTCTTTCTCTCAGCAACCCCAAGCTCGGAAGTACTAGGACAAGTAGTTTAACAAAAGATACCATGCTATGAGAAATAAGAGGAAAAGACATGAGACATATTCCCCACCATTATCGGAACAAAGAACTTTAAACTTAGTGTCAAATTAGGTTTCAACAAATTTATGGAACAACTGAAAGGCTGAAAACACCTCATTCTTGGATTTCAACACGTAAATCTAAATAGCTCGAGAGTAATCATTAATAAAGGTCACAAAATAATAAAAATCAAACAAGGAGGGGTAAAAGGAGTAGGTCCCCATGCATCAAAATAAACAAAAGGGAAAAATGAGAAAAACTGCAACTCATACTTGGAGAATAGAAGGAACATTAGTTCTTAGCCAACTCACAGGTTTCACAATGAAAATAGAAAAAAGAACATAATCTCGGAAAGAATTTACGTAACTTGGCTTTGATGCCAAGTGGATTTCTACAATAATTGATCAAGAACAAAGATAAAGTTTGTAGGAAGGAAAAGGGAGAAGGAGGAAAAAGAGAGAAAACCACATAAAGAGAATTGAATGCTCTACTCTACTATATGTATGGGTATATTCATAACAAAAGAAAATGTTAATACTTAATACAATAGTAGGTATTTACAAATATACCCCAATACCTACTAAAGACATATACACCCCTACATATTGTACCTCTACTACTCTCTCATATACATCAACATGGATAACACTCTACGGTCAGTAATGAATTAAATGAAGTCATAGCTAGTAGGGAATAGCAATGGCAGAACTGAAAGAAAATCCTCTATAGTAAGTTAAAATACTCTGAAATGGAAACTGTCATCAAAGAATGACACATCACCAAGAGTGGAACTACTTTTTAGGTCTACAGCATGGCACATGTATTAAAACTACTTGTCAAAACAAAAAAAAATGTATTAAAACTCCACCCAAGGTTGATATTTCAAGTTTTTTTGTATACATGTCCTGTTTTGAAAACAGTTTCACGTTAATGTATTTTTAATTTATTGTAGAGGATTTGTTCTCCCAAAAGCTGTTTCATATTTCAGCCTAGTTATTCTTTTCCTTTTTTATAATTCTTTTTTGATGGATAAAGAAAATATTTATTAAGAGACCACAAAAGGGCAGCACAAGAAGTACACCCTAGAGCAAACGAAACAAAGCTAGCAGAATACTAAATGGTGCAGAACAACCTAGGGGGCTGTTGATTCCTGCAAGTGTGGGCCCAAAATCAACCGAAAACAGTAGCTTAGATCAAAGATTATCACAAGACAGGGTTCTGGAAAATCTGGGCCGAATTTGGAAAAATCCAAAATACCCCTACAAACTTCTCAGAACTTTACGAAAATTTGCAGAACAATAGAGTATTTATAGGTGAGCCAACACACAAAATTTTAGGTAAATCAGATCTATAAAAGTATATACAACTTAGAATTTATCAGGCTGTTCCAGAAAATCCAGCAAATAGACTTGGTAAAATTATGGTTAAGGTAGCCAGAAAATCAGCACCAGAGAGAAGAATCAAGAGGACTTTAGGGGAAGATATACTTAGCTGATGGGAAAGAAAACCTTTTAAGAAGAAATCGAAAGGGCATTACTTTAGAGGGGGGATTTTGATTGGAAATCCTAGGGAAGAGTTTTGAATTCTGCAGACCTTGGCAGCCTTTGATGGGGTACTTCCACTAGTTCTGAAATTGAATATTCAAAGCTGTAGGTCATTCAAATCTCAGAAATTAAAGCTTGTAACAAAAGATGAATGAGAATGAAGAAGAAGATAGGGTGAATATAGAGAAGAAGAAGAAAGAGGAGAAGAAGAATTAGAAGAATTATTAGTAAAGGAAAGATTAGAAAGAAAAAGAACAGTGGGAGAAGAATAAGACTAAGAAGTAGAAGAAGAAGAAGAGAAAGAAACAGGAACCCAATCAGCTCTAACTG
>JAOXJP010274727.1:0-19914 GCA_025762735.1 Platanus orientalis
ACATAAGGGTTTCCTCTTAGGACAACCCACAAAGATCTCTTCTCTATAGATATGTGAGTTTGGAAGAGAAAAAGAGAAGCTAGAGAGCAATATTCAGTTGAGTAGGCCTTTTCAGCTCAAAACAGAGAGGAAGAAGGAGGTTCACTTTTGACAAACTTTTGGATACTCTCTAAATACGGCTTGAAGTAGTTGCCCTCAAGGGAAAGTTTCCCTCTTATAGGGATCATGGACCCCTCTCCTATGTTGGATTGGAATCTTTAAAAATAGGCAAGTAATCTACACCATAGTTTTGAAATGAAGTTGTTTTTTTTCTCAGTTTTGCACTTGTAACCAATTGTAGTATTTGTAATCGGTTACACTTGTAATTGGTTACAAATTATACAATCAATTTCACTTGTATTCGGTTAGAAATGCAACAATTGATTACACCCTGAAAATTGGGTTTTTGCAATCATTTTTTGTAATCGATTGCAATCATGGGGTTAAGTGTTGGGGTCCTTTTTTTTTTTATCTTAGTCGTTGCCCAAATCGATTATAGTTTTTGTAATCAATTTGGCCTGCAATTGATTGTAGTATTTGTAATCAATTTGGCCTACAATTGATTGTAGTATTTGTAATCAATTGGAACTGTAACCGATTACAAATATTGTAATCGATTTGACAGCTTGAATTTGCACTTGTAATTCCCCACTTTGGTCCTTATCTAAGACTTGTATCTTGAGATCTTTTAGGATTGTTTCATGAATGATGAGATGTATACATTGGTCCACTCAACCTCACAACACTCTTATGATGCAAGCATGATTTATACCTTTGAATCTTCGGGCTTTGGACATCAAGTCTTCAGTCCACTTACACCTCTTTACTTGTGGTCTTCTTCTTGACATGACGAGGACACTTACAAGACATATACATGTTACATGGGAGTTTTGACCATGGGATTGACAACAATATTACATATGACTCTACAATATCTGATTGGAAAAGAGTTCATCTTATACTTTGACCATGAATAACTTAACCACATAAAATCTCAACAGAAGATGAACACTCATCATGTCAAATGAAGTGCCTGTCTAGAGGAGTTCTAGTTTGTTAGTTAACATAAAGCCGACAAAGATAATCAGGTTATTGATGTGTTAAGCTGTCTTGCACACTTATTTTCAGCCATGCCAACCACGGTTCCAAGTTTTAAAGAGATAGGTCATGAGTATTTTAAAGGAAGATTTCGAACATATTTATGTGGACATTCTTAGTGAAAAGCATGCAAAGCATCAACACTTCAACATTCATGATGGCTATTTGTTCCACATCCATTCATAAACATGTTGCAAGAGAATTACATGCTGAAGGATGTAGTAGTTACTTAGGTCGTGATGAGACCCAAGCACTCATTGGTGATAGATACTTTTGGCTCTGCCTAAAAACAAAATTACAAAAATTTGCAAGTTGTGCCGATTTTCTCAACTTGTTAAGGGTTAAAAGAAAAATAGTGGATTGTATCAACCAATACCAATCCCACATACTTCATGGGAAGATCTCAGCTTGGACTTCATTTTGGGTTTGCCAAAGACTACTGAAAGAGTTGACTCAGTATTGTGCTAGTTGATCGATTTTAAAAGATTACTCATTTCATACCTTGTCCAACTACAACAGATGTCTCTAAGATTACTCAATCAATTTTTCAAGAGGTTGTTCATCTTCATGGACTTCTAAAGATGATTGTGTCAAACTGTGACACCAAATTCATGAGCTATTTTTGGAAGATCCATTCGATGGCAACAAAAACCAAACTTCAGTTTTATAATTGGTAAACCGTAGCTTGAGTAAGTTATTACGGTATCTTGTCTACGATCATATACCTACGTGGGATTTTATATCGCCCATGGTTGAATTTACATATAATAATTAAGTTAACAGGTCCACAAGGATGTTCCCTATTGAAGTGGTGACCAGTATTTGTCCATACCTTCTAGTCGACTTGGTTCCTTGACCCATATAAATGAAACTAAGCATAGATGTTGATGATTCATCTGCCATATGCATTAGGTTCATGACGAAGTTTGCCGTAATATTGCTACAAGTAATGAGAGTTATAAACAACAGACAAATGCAAGACGTTGTCCTATCGAATTTAAAGGTGACATGGTTATGGTCCGAATTCGTTCTAAATGGTTATCCTCTGGTTTCTTAAAGAAGCTCCATCATCAAAATTCAGTTCCATTCAAAATCATTAAGAACATTAGTGTCAATGCTTAGGTTTAGGATCTTCCACCAGATTTAGCTATCGGCTCTACATTTAATGTGGAAGACCTTACCATTTACCATGGACGCTATACTGATGAAGGCAACAATGAGCAAGCTATCACACTTCAATTTGTTTCACTAAGGACACGATTATTGATGTTCTTGATGATCAAATCATCTTCACATGTCGAGGTGGTTATCAGAAGTTTCTTGTTTGTTGGCAAGGACGACCACCTTCCGATGCAACGTGGATTATAGTGACAAATTTCTATCGACTTAATCCTGACCTCTATGAGAGATACTAGGATTTCAACAAGTCGAAGTCGAGTTCTTTTAAGCAGAGGAGAGCCAACCTACATCAAGTGATCCCAAGACTCATGGGCTAGGCCCATGTCCGGTCTAATGACCTAACCCAATCCAACTGTGTGTAACAACAAATTGGACAAATAAGGCATAAAATCTTCGTCAACTATGTACAACCATCAATTGGATCAATAAAACATTAAATCATGATTGGTTTGATTATAATAGTTGTATAAATTCTAATTTAGTTCCTTTTATTTGGCTTAAGTCTAGATTCATTGAATGTTTGATTTAGGAAAAAAAAATCCATATAAAAAAAAAACTACTTTATTTGGATTGCTTTAAGGCCTAATTGAGAAGTATAGTTGAATTATTTAATAATTAAAATTTTGGTTTTTCTCTTGGAAATAATATATGAGTTTCTCGAGTTTCTTTATTCTTGTTCTTTGATTCTTGCATTGCTCTCTTAATTTTGTGTAGGAAATATTCAAGATCAATCAATACAAACAATCATAATTATTCTTGAAACATTTTCTAATGAGGACATCTTGCCACAAGGCAACCTCAGGGTATACCAGCATCGAAGGGTTCCTTTGAGCCTTTACATGGACTAAGATGACTTTGGAGAGCATTACTTCAATCTAGGACAGATTTGGAGTACCTACCTATTTTAGAGGTATGTGGGGCCCACTTTCTTTGGTTGTGGACCACATGTGTATTAGCTTAGAGGACATGTGGCGAGTTTTTGTTTGATATGATTATGTCAATTTTTTTTCTTTTTTATAGGCCTTGATTTCATTTTATAGATGGTTTTTTATGTTTAATAGACTAAGGACATATTGGGTATCTTTTTATATGGGATGTAATGGTAAGAGTCATATAAACCTAATTATTAGAATCCGGATCTCGATCTTACAATCCTACGATCTTAAATTGTCTAGACAATCCAACTCTCTCCCAAAATCTTAAGACCATAGGATCCATGTAGGATGTTGCTCAGGATTGTGGGATCCCACAACAATTCTAACCGATCCTACATATTGTGCTGTTGGGCTTCTTTTCATTGGTTAATGAAATAAACATTTAGGATTTTAAGCCTAATTTAATAAAAAACCACTCTTACATTGTTATTTGTAAGTTGCTTCAAGTGATTTGCATTGCGTTCCACATCAACTTCATTTCTGATTGTTGTTAACAAATCAGTAAAAATTTGAATGAGTTCATTACAAACCATCACTTCATGGCTACAAATGCCATGAGAAACTCAAATGAAATGATTACATTACAGGTGGCTACCAAACAGGCAATGTAACTGTGAATCTCTTTATATCTCATTCATCTAATGCATGCTACATCATTTTCACATTAGCCTATCAACCCTAATCCAATCCCTAATCACTTCTGCCAAAGACAACCCTTTCTAGTTTCTAGTGGGCCCATAACCCGTAGATTTAAATCTTTGCATATTTGCTCTACATAAGTTATCCAACAGTAAAAATGTTTGACAAGGTTAAATGTGATCATGTATACAACTGTGCAAATACTAAAGAAAACAACCTCCACTTGTATTTGTGCATACTTACATGAACATGCTATTGAAATAAACTTTGGAACATACAGTTAAATAAACCATGATCAAGTTAGAATGATTTCAAATTTACTATAAAAATTAACATCAACTTTTTCATTTAAATATGTAAGTACAACTGAATGAAAAGGGTCATGAAACAAACCTTTATATGGCTTGCATTTGTCATGGGAAAGTCATTGATCCTTGGAGGACCCATAACAGACTACATAGAAAAAAGAGAAGGAAAAAATATCAGATGATACGTCATTGTTTAATGCCATGGAAGCAACAAGCTTAAAATTTAAGTTGCAAGACGAATACGAATGTATCCATGAGTTGTGATAACACTAAATAAACTTATCAAGCCCAAAGAAGAAAACAATATATATTTTTTCTTTTTCTTTAGAGGGATTTAAATCTATATGAAGTATTTGGTAATGTAAAAAGAGTTAAAGTGAACAACTAAAATCATTTATGCATGTACATAAGGAGATTCTTGGAGAGCAATACATGTTGAAGTAGTGAGGTAACATGTATGTAAGGGTATAAATGTCAGGAAGTATACAAAGGGTACTACTGGTATTCCTATAGTATACCCATATAAATAATAAAATATTCATATGAGAAAGATACCTAATTCCTCTCATACGATTCATCCATTCCTCCTCTTCTTCTTTTTCCCTTTTTCTATCTCTTTCTCACTGTAACTAGTTAACAATCTCATCAAGTCGGCAAATTAGATCACCAAAGTTATCATGGTATTAGAGGTGGTTCAACCTGGCTAGAAGAGGTCATTGACGTCAGCAAACCCAAGGCTGGTATTAGCGTCCATACAGTCAACCAGAAGGGTTGAGTCTAGTGAAGATGGTTCTTGACATAGCATGACTTATCAAGTTTTTTGGCATTATTGGTTGGAGCATCTAATGATCGGAGATTTTTTTTAAATTTTATTTTCTTTACAAAATCGTGAAAATCCAGTTTTGTATAGTTTTTGCAACCACCATCGAATGTGGGTATTTTTCTTCAATTGGCTACTATAGAATGGGTCATTCCAATGACACTTACCAGTAGAAATTGGTTATGTGAGATTTGGTAAAGCATTGAGGATTCTGTGAGAAGAATTGTGGAGCACTTTTAACTCCTAGGCTTGTTTGACGTGGTGTTCAATTTTTCTTCAAAAAATACGGACTTTCCCATGCCTATACTTAGTTAGTGATGATCGCTTGGTCCTTATGGACCATTTAAATTTTTGGTTTTAATTTTTTTTGGCTTGTAGCCAATCTAAAATGGCTAGTTGGTGTTCTACCTGTTTGTGCATTGCACTATTCATATTCTACACCAGTTTGTGAGTTAAGTTGGCCTCATCAGAATATGGTGGGGCTCGTCTGATCTGAGTTGGGGGTTCCTTGGTTACAACAATTAAGGCATCCAAAAAAAAAAAAAATGTCTGAGGTGGAGTCTGGGAAAACTGGAGAGTCCAATAATGGGTATGGGACTTCTAATAGTGCGTTACCATTGGGTATCCAAGGTGACAACCCTAATGTACAGATGACCATGGTTAAGCTTGATGCGACAAACTACTTGGAATGGTCCCAATCCGCCAAGATGTATATCAGAGGACGATGAAGGATTGGGTATATTAATAGCCGTGTAATAGAGCCATTTGAATCATATACGCTAGCATATGATAGATAAAGTGGGAATTTGAGAATTTGATAGTCATGTCCTGGTTACTCCATTCAATGTAGCCTCACATCAGTAGGGGTTTTTTATTCCTTAGAACAACTAAGGAAATTTGGGATTCTACAACTCAGACTTATTCACAAGTGAAGAATTTTGTGAGGGTGTATCAGTTGAACTAAGAGATTGCTCATCTTCATCGGGGGGAGAAGAGCCTTGGGAGTTACTTTGTTGCTCTCTGTAGCATGTGGGAAGAATTAAATCATTGTGAGACATTCAAACCAGCTTGTCCTAAGGATGTTGCAGCATATAAGGAAAAAATGGAGCGTAACCGAATTTTTGAGTTCTTAGCCGGATTGAATGCTGATTTTAAACTTGTTCAAGTTCATATTTTGAGCAGGGATGTTTTACCGTCCTTAAATAAAGTGTATGCCTTCACCCAAAGTGAGGAAAGCAGGAAGAGTGTTATGCAATAATATTCTTTTGGACTTCCTGAGGGATTTGCATTTGTTTCCAAGAAGAGTGTTATGTAATAGTTTTCTTTTGGACCTCCTAAGAGATCTGCATTACTTTCTACTTCTATCTCTCTGAAAGGGAGCAAGGAGTGCTTTAAGAAGCCTTTTAAATCAATCTTTGATGATAAAGAAAAAATAACATGTAAATTTGGTCATAGTGACAAGGACAAACTGAAGTGCAGTCATTGTGGCAAACCGAGGCACATAAAGGAAAATTGTTAGGATTTGGTGGGGCCCTAAAAAATTCAGCAACCTATTCCCATGAAGGTTAATTCGGTTTTATCTTATGGGGTTGATACATGCATGAGTTATGGTACACAGAGGATGGTGAGTGCTCACTCTACTTCCTCAGGTGACAACTTTTTTCAAAGGATGGTTACTATTCCCGAGACTAAACTTAAAAGTTTACGAAGATATATGTCCCAGTTGGAGGGTGTTAGGGTGGCTCTTTCAACTACTCTTGCACCTACTTCATCATTTACTTTCTCTTAGTCAGGTACTCATGCTACTGCTTTTCATGTTTCTTCCACCACATCTCCATCCTACATTATAGATTCGGGAGGCTTCCTACCACATGATAGGTCAATCTTCATTATTTTCATCATACTTTGCTAGTTATGGTCGTGATTAAGTTCGGGTGGTAGATGTAACATTATCTTCTATATTTAGTAAATGAAGCATTAATGTTTCACCTACAATGTTCTTAACATCCGTTCTTCATGTCCCAAAGTTTGCAACCAACCTATTATTCATAAGTCGAATTACTCATGGTTTAAATTGTTCAATAATCTTTTTTCCTTCTCGTTGTATTTTCTAGGACTTGGCTTCGAAGTAGACAATTGGGAGTGGTCGTGTAGTTGATTTACTTTACCCCCTTGATGTTGATGTTGATTCTTCAGTGCCTACCGCATGCCAGTCTAGTAGTAGTCATATAAGTAATAAAAACTGGTTAATGCGATAACATAACCGTATGAGTCATTTGTCTATGTCTTCTATGAAGCCTCTGTTTCCTAGTCTTTTTTCATTCAGTAATGAGTCCAAGTTGAATTGTGAAGTGTGTTAGTTGTCTAAGCATGTTCGGAACTCATATCCAATTAGTAATAATAAAAGTGTTATTCATTTTTCAATTATTCATTATGATGTTTGGGGACCTCCTACTACTTCACTATTTTGATTATATTATTTCGTTACTTTTGTGGATGATTGTTATAGATTTACTTGGGTTTATCTAATGAAAACAAAAGGAGAAGTGGGTGTTAATTTTCAAAACTTTCATAAAATGATCTAGACTTAGTTTGAAACATCCATCAAAGTGCTACGTTCAGATAATGGTGGGGAATATATTTCCACCCACTTGGAAAATTACTTGACCAGTTATAGGATTGTACATCAAACTTCATGCGTTAACGCTCTTCAATAGAATGGAGTGGCTGAATGTAAAAATAGACATCTCTTGGAGGTCACCCGAGTTCTTTCATTCAGTATGAATGTTTCAAAGACTTTTTGGTTTGAAGCCTTACTTACTACAACATATCTAATAAATCATATGCCCTCTAGAGTTTTGAACTTTAAATCTCCCATTGTTATCCTTTATCCAGACCGTCCCCTTTTCTTAGTTCCACCCAAAATATTTGGGTGTATTTATTATGTTCACATGCACACGGTTAACCGAACTAAATTGGATCCTCGCATCATCAGATGTATATTCCTTGGATATCCTTCAACTCATAAAGGTTACAAGTGCTATCATCCTGCTTTAAGGAAGACATATGTTATGATGGATGTCACATTCTTTGAGTCTGGTCCATTCTTTTCCTCTTCCTCGGGCCCTCTTCAAGAGAAGTGTATGAGTGAAGAGAGGCCTTTGTGTCTTCCTACCTTCTTACCTCTTCCTACTCCTATCCATCCATCTATTTTTAATACTCCTTCAAGTAATGAGAAGAATCTACAAGTGTATTCAAAAAGAAGAAAGGACGTAACAAACATACCACCTTCAATTGCCTCTTCGAAACTAGATAATGTGTTCCACTTTTAGATGCTTCTATTCATTCTGAATCTGATGATAGTGTTTCTGTTGCTCTTCGCAAAGAGAAGAGATCTTGTACCAAACATCCCATTTCTAATTTTTTCTCTTATAATTCACTGAACCCTTCCTATGTTTTGTTTCTTAACTTTGTATCCTCTATATATATTCCTTCAAACCTACGAGAAGCAATTTCCCGAAGTCCGTGGAGAGATACTATGTGTGAAGAAATGACAACCCTTAATAAGAATGAAACACTGGGAAAACAACCTGTAGGGTGTAAGTGGATCTATATTGTTAAATACTAGGCAGACGGATCAATTGAAAGATACAATGCAAGGTTGGTGGCGAAGGGACACACCCAAACATATGGCGTCAATTATCAAGAGACTTTTGCACCGGTGAAAAAGACGAAGTTAATTAGGGTTTTACCGTCTATTGAAGCTAATAAGGGCTGGCTTTTTTGGCAATTAGATGTAAATATGTTTTTCTTCATAGAGATCTCCATGAGGAAGTGTATATGATGCTACCTCCAGGCTTCAAGATTCCAGTAAGTGTAAAGAAAGTGTGTAAGTTGAAGAAAACTTTATATGGGCTAAAACAATCATTACGAGCCTAGTTTGAGAGGTTCAGTGGTAGTTTAAAAAGTTTGGATATAGACAGTCCTAGGTAGACTATACTTTTTTCATCAAGTATACATAGGAGGGAACAACTGCAGTTATTATTTATGTGGATGATATAGTGATTACTAGGGATGATTCAAAAGAAGTACAATGATTGAAATCTCATCTTCAAAGTGAGTTTTAGGTCAAAGATCTAGGTAAATTGTGATATTTTTTGGGAATTGAGGTTGCTCCTTCAAGGAAGAACATCTTTATTTCCCAAAGGAAGCATACTCTTGATCTCTTGATGAAGACAGGATTATTGGGAGCCAGACTTGTAGAAACTCCTATTGAAGTTAGTCATGGATTAAATGATCAAGATGGAAGACCTCTTATTGATGCTAGAAGAGACTTATTAGAAAACTCATATATTTATCTCTCACAAGGCCTGATATAGCATTCACAGTTGAAGTGGTTAGCTAATTTATGCGTGCTCTAAGAACTCCTCATTTAGAGGCTACTCAATGTATTTTGAGATATCTGAAATCAATTCTTAGAAGATGGTTGTTGTTCTCCAACAATGGTCATATGAGAGTTGAGGTATACATAAATGCAAATTGGGTAGGCTTAGTCACAGACCGAAGATCAACTTTAGGTTATTGTTTGTTTGTGGAAGGAAACCTTGTCACATGGAAAAGTAAGAAACAATCTGTTATAGCAAGATCTAGTGTAGAGATGAAATTTCACTCTGTGACACATGGTGAATGTGAAACTATGGTTAAGAAAGTTACTTCAAGAGATGGGGTTTGAGGTACAGGTTCCTATGAGCTTATATTGTGGCAATAAAGCTACAATCAACATTTCTCATAATCCTGTGCAACATGATCGTACCAAACATATTGAAGTAGATCGATATTTCATCCAAGAAAAACAGTTGGGTGGACTCATTTAAACTATATTTGTTACTACAAACCAACAGATAGCTGATATTTTAACCAAAGGAGTTACTAAGGCACGACTTCAGGGGTTGATTGACAAGCTGGGCATGTATGATATTCATACTCCAACTTGAGGGGAAGTGTTGAAGTAGTGAGGTAACATGTATGTGAGAGTATAAATGTTAAGGAGTATACAAAGGGTTCTATTGGTATTCCTATAGTATACCCATATAAATAATAAAATATTCATATGAGAATGATAGCTAATTTCTTTTATAAGATTCATCCATTCCTCTTCTTTTTCTTTTTTTCTTTTTCTATTTCTTTCTCACCGGAACTAGATAATAATCTCATCAAGTAGGCAGATTAAATCACTGAAGTTATCTATGCAAAGGTGATGCAGGATAAGGGAGAAGATACCAAAAATTGATGTAGAATAATTTTCTAAAGCCTCAAACAATGGTTAGATTTAAAGTGCAGAAGCAAAAGTTTTCAAGACTTGAATTTAGCATTTCAAGTAACCCCAAAATAAGATGAAATAGATAACAGAATCATAGAAACTGAGTTTAGAAGAGTATAGATTGAAAAGAAGAAGAAAATAAAGAAAAAGACCCAAAAAGGGTATTTTAGTAATTTTGGATAAAAAGTCTAAAATTACCAAAATACCGCTCTGATGCATCAAAAAATTCTAAATTTTTTTTTGTTGTTTCTGACATATGATAGGGTCTTATAGTTAAAATTTCATGAAATTCTAATAAGATTTGATGGGTCAAATCAAAGAATTTCAAAAAAGTGAAGATTCTTTAATGGAGGCTTCAAGAGTAGGAAGAAGAAAAAAAGAACATGAAGAATATGACAGAAATGATGAGAAGAGAATAGTATCGAAAGAAAAAGAAAGTTATGAAGAAATTAAAAAATAAAGAAAAAGAATAAAGATATACCTTAAAAGAGAGAGGGAGCTTGTTGCTACACCAATGGAAGAAGAAGAAGAGAGGGGAGCCATAAGTGGCATCAACCCTTGGAAAAGAAGAACATGGCTACAACTACACTTTGGGAACACCAAAATCTTCAAAAACTTGTTTATTCTTCATCATCAAATTATGGGGGAGAGGTTGCCTTTAAATAGACTTACAATCTTAAAAAATTAGAAACTTGTCAAAATTAGAAATTTCCTAAAATTTTAAACTTGCTAGCCAAGTTTTCTGAAACAAAACTTTCTAAAAACTTATTTTCCTAAAATTTCAAACTTAAAACTTCTTAAAAAACACTATTTTTGTTTTTAGTGACCAACCCTTAGTAATTTAGTCATAACGTTCTCAAATCACCTCGGATTTACATAATCTTGGTCTCATTAGAAAGGTAATTGAATAATCTATCTAATTACACCAAAATCAAGCTAAAAAGTCAAGTTTTGACATTTGAAAAAGTGGGCTAAACATAAAAAACGGGATTACTCTAAGAAACCCAAAGTTTGGCACTATTGGCCTTATTTATTACATGGACACATAAAATGTTGTACACCCCCCCCCCTTCAAAGACCCTAAATAATTTCACATAACATGTACACTTAAATCTAGCCTTCTTGTATAAGGGTACATCCATAAGTCTTGCTTGATTGTCCACATCACCATCCTTCAGGAATAATCTCTGTAGAATTTTGGGCTTAGCAGCAACCTGCAGTAACACCTGTGACTATTCCCAGGTCTGTTCCAGAGTTCTCTCATCAGAAACCTTCTACAGCAGCTCTTAACCCTTTCTATAACCCTGCAGTCACCTCTTACCTAAACCCCTTTCTGTTTTGGTCTAAAACATTGAACCCACCTTCATTGATCTTGCGGCAACCTAAGAAGATCCTTACAACGAACTAGCAAAACCTGTATTTTGGCTGGGTTCTGTAAGCTCTCTTGCAGACCTTGTTTGTGTTGAGTTCTATCAGCTGTTACGTTAATCAAAACCCGAACATAATCCTTGTTCTGAGAAGCACCTGTGACTTGTTTAAATAACACCTGCATCTGTTTGTTTAAAGTTCTAAGTGAAATCAGACCTGGTATTCTGCTGTTTTGAGCAGTCTGAAATCTTATTTTGTGACCTATACATGGGACTGTTGCTATAGGTATCAAATGGGACTGTTAGTACACATTCCTCTTCTTAAATAGTTGCAGCCAGCTGTGTCTTGATTTCAAGGCTGTGCACTTATACATATGCTGGAATACCTGGCTGCCCTATGTCTTGATTTCAGTCCTTTATTATTCCTTTAACTACCCTGTGTTTGGAGCCTGAAATCCCTTTCTTCACAGCCTTTATCTGAGTGTCAGATTCTGAACATAGAAATCATTTCCTGTAATGATTAATCCAGCAACTTGTTGGACTAGTTTATAGCCTTTGTCACTGGTTCATGTTTCCCTATAATCTGGTTTGAGCATTCCACAGAATTTAAGTCTTCCATATTATAATTGTTGGTCATTCCTAAATCTGACTTTGAGGCACAGTGTGCAGGTTTGCTTCTAGAATCATGGTTCTTTATTAATATTGCTTGGCCTACTCATATCCTAGTCTGTGTGGGCCCATAACCCAAAGGCAAAGAGCTCATCTCTAGGCTGTCCTGCATCAGCCAGGCTTTCTTTTAAGGAGGATTTCGAGAGGGTCCTATTGATGGAGGAGATTATGTGGCATCAAAAATCTAGGATCCAGTGGCTAAAAGAGAGGGACAAAAACACAAAGTTCTTCCACAAGATAGCCAATTTCAAATTGGGAATAATAGTATAAATAGATTGAGGGTGGGGGAAAGATTGGGTGTTGGAGAATCTCGATACTAGAAAGCAAGTGGAAGACTACTACTGTCACTCGTACATGGAGGACTAGGATCTAAGACCAATGGTGGAGGGTATCCAATTCCCAGCCATCTCGAAGGAACAAACTGCATGGTTAGAAAGACCTTTTGAGCAAAAGTGAGAGCGGCTATTGGGTCTATGGAAGGGAATAAGGCTCCAGGCCCAGATGACTTTTCCATTCTATTTTCAAAACCTGTTGGGGGATGATCAGGATGGACCTTATGTAGGCGATTGGTAATTTTTATGAAAGGGGTTTCCTGGACAGGGGAAGCAATGCTACTTTCATCTCTCTAATTCCTAAAAGAGAGAAGACTGACAGTTTCTCTGATCTCTCTAATTCCTAAAAGAGAGAAGATTGACAATTTCTCTGGTTTCAGACCGGTAAGCCACAATCATGTCCAAATGTCTGGCGATAAGACCAAAGGGGATCCTTCCTTCAATCATTTCTACAGATCAAGGTGCTTTCTTGGAAGGGAGAGCAATCATTGATGGTTTTCTTAGCGCAAGTGAATGTATTGATGAGATGGTGCGCAGCGGAAGGCCCGGGATGATATGTAAACGTGACATGGAGAAGGCATACGACCATGTCAATTGGGAATTTTTGTACTATATATCCTTGCGCGATTCAGTTTTGGATTGAGGTGGCGACACTGGATGTGGCTATGTTTCAACTTGGCATCCTTCTCGGTGTTGGTGAATGTGGTCCCGACTCGTCACATTAAAAGCTCGAGAAGTCTAAGACAAGGGGATCCCTTATCTCCCCTCTTCCTTTTAGTAGCTGAGACATTGGATGCTATGCTTCGGAGAGCAATGAAAAAAAGTGTGATTGAAGGATTCTGGGTGGGAGGGGAAGGAGTCATGGTTTCTCATCTCATCTTCAGTATGCAGATGACACAATGGTCCTGTGCAACAACTCACAAACGCAGATTCGGTACCTAAGATGCATTCTCAAATGCTTTGAAGCAGTTACTGGGCTGAGAATGAACTTCCCCAAGTCAGTGTTGATTGGAGTTGGGGAGCTCCCAAATCTCAATCTATGGCTACAGACTTGGGATGCGGAATTGGCAGGCTTCCTACTTCATATTTGGGCCTCCCAATGGGAGCTCCGCTAAAAAGCCAAGATGTATGGGCTCCGGTATTGGACAGGATGCAGAAGAAATTGGCGAGATGGAAGTCGTTATACTTATTAAAAGGTGGGAAAATAAAATTGATAAGGCAGCCCTCTCTAACATTCCAGTGTACTTTTTGTCCCTGTGTGTTATTCTGAGACATGTGGCAGCCCAAATGGAGAAACTCCAAAGGAACTTCTTATGGAAGGGAGATTAGCAATACATTGTAACTACAAGTCTACAACAACAACAAAGCCTTATCCCAATTAGTTGGGATCCGCTAAAGTAATACCTTGTAAATATTTTAGCTAGAACTTTCCTAAATCACTTTTTTTTTTACAATTAACTTTCCTAAATCACATCGGATTCACAAGAACTTGGACTCATTTGAAAGGTATCTAAATAACTTCTTCTTTTTATAAGAACTAAATAACTTTTCAAATGACACAAAAATCAAGTCATATAAATAAGTTTTGATCCTCGAAAATAAAGCCTATCGAAAAGTGACATAAATAGGACTTCTCACAATCCAAAGTATCCTACTACAAGTAAAATTGTTAAGCGACTAAAAACTAAGTAGAATCAAACCATATAAATATTTAACTTCTAAAAAATATAAAACACAAGTGTCCTAATTAAACAACTACTAAAACTACTGGAACCTTAGATTCTTGGGTCTATAAGGCCTACCGGATTGGATAATGGGCTTTTAATATGTCATTAGACCCAAAAAATTGAATATGGGTTCTTTTGAGTCCTGGGTGATTCTCCCCTGGTTAAATGAGTTTGAGGGCATAAGCATACAACATGTTCACTGAGATGATGAATTCTTTGATGTAGAACTTTTCTCCCTATAACTATGTTAATTGGCTTTTATTGGAAGAAAGCTCAAAGTATGTGTTATCGATTCTGTTACATCAGATCTTGAGAAACCAGCTTATCTAGGACATTCATTGTGACTTGGGTTGTAGCTAGAGTTGGTGGAGATAGTTGTGGGCCAATGACTAATGCACCTAAAATTTCAGCCCTATAAGCATCCTCAAGGAATGTGTCACCAACAATCAATTTTATAGATGTGATTGGACATCTGTTTTTGAAGAAATCAAAAATATTTTATTTTGAGACTTATTTTACAAATAAGGTGACTCCATGACTAATGATCTCCCACCAAAGTCCAAGATTCGGTTTTGATCACACTAAGGACGGTTTTAGGTGGCCCAACCCACTCGCCTTTGTGGCTAGCTATTTGGCGTTGCTGAATCAAGAGTAAACCTTAGAGAAAAAGACAACAAAATTGAACTATATTATTCACTTATTTCTCTAATAGCATCCTCAATGTATTCATCAAAAAACAAAAACAAAAAAATAGTATCCCCAATGTTCTTCACTGAATCTTGAGAAATACCACCCACCATCGAGAAAGAATCCTTGCTTTCTAATCCCTTAACCAGCTCCGTCGACACCCTCAATGGAGAATCATCAATGCCAAGAAAATCTGCACCTATTGCCAAAGGATTCGATGACCATCTCCTTATAGACAAGTTGACCAATGGATGCATAGGAGAGAAGATAATCAGATTCTCACGCTCTCCAACCATCTCCCTCCCATGCAATCCCCTAAGGAGCGAATCCTCACCAGCAGTAAGAGGAGTACAACAATTACCTGCCACATCCGAATCCATACCAGATGCAATAGAGTTCTCCACCCTTGATGTCCCGGACAAAGGACCATCAGTATCCACACTCGCCGTCAACCCAATCAACTCAAACAAGTTAGGAGATCCGAAGCCTTACCAATCCCATCACTGTCGGCAAAATCTCCCTAATCCAAACCCCCCAACTCATGCTTGACCATTAGCACAATGTACCCAACGGCAAGAAGTTTGAACGGTATCACGTCGAATAATGGACCTACAACAAAACTTTGATTGATTTGCGAAGAAAGCCACAGAGAATGCTAGGGCTCTCTAAGCGACAAATCAAGACCCTTATCATCGAAACGGGCCTGGACCAACTCTATAAAAACCAATATCCTCATTATAATTCCCATCCACACAAACTGGGTAGGGCCCCACCTCCGAAAGCCGACCCCCACTCGAAGTTGCACGTTCGTGATTCAGCACCAAAGGTAGGCCCAACCCATCAACATCTCCCAAATGGCCAAGATGGGTTGAAATTATATAGCCCGGGTCATTGTCAGACTAAGCTCGGTTAAACCGCCCCACAATCCCAACCAAATCACTTAAAAATTTAGGCTTTGCCTTAATCACCTCACGAGGCACCCACACCAAATGTCTTCCAAAAGAAGAACAACCCTTTCACATAGATGACACGTCCCCTCTTTCAGCAGTGGCCAGCCCTAAACTGGCACTCACCTTGCGTCTCACACAAGGAACGTCAAAAGCATCAGAAGAATCAAAAATAACTGCAACAATGTTCCCACACGCAATCTCCCCCAATTGACCAATCACCTCTGGAGGAAATTCAAAATTCGAATTAGCCTCCGGCAATGGTTCC
The DNA here is from genome assembly GCA_025762735.1 of Platanus orientalis. Taxonomy (NCBI): domain Eukaryota; kingdom Viridiplantae; phylum Streptophyta; class Magnoliopsida; order Proteales; family Platanaceae; genus Platanus; species Platanus orientalis. Next base: position 16,336 of record JAOXJP010274727.1, read on the forward strand.
AACCCCCTTGTAGAATCCGGTAGCAACCAGTCCACCGGATGATCCAACTCTGGGCCATTCACCACCCGTTTTTCAAAACATGAACGGCATAAGCATCTCCACCTAGAACTCAAGATATCTTGGCATCTGAGATGTTCCCCTTGATTGTAATCACCACTGGGAATTTCCTAACCTTATCCACCACACAGATCAAGCGAGGAATGCAGAGCAAGCTCCTTCTTCCACTTCAATACAAGACCAACAAAGCTCCTCACATGCCAACATCCGACGATCAATGGATTTAAGCCCCCCACAAGTTTTACCTATCGCTTGGAAAATCTCCATTGTCCACAAGTTCAACGGCAAGCCCCAGAGCCTGATCCACCTTCGCTTAGAGAGGGATTCAGCATGTAGATAGAAACAACCAGGTTCCCACATGGAGAAATCGAAGTCATCCAATGAATCCAAGTTATTGCCCCACTTAAACAGCCGATGTCCCATCTCCACCGAGTTATAGATGAAAATAACCATGTCCACATCCACCGGAATCCATGAAAGATGAATCCCAAGGCACAAGACCATCTCCACCCCCATCACAATTTCCTTCCACTCAATCACTGATCGACGACGATTGCAAATTAGAACCCGAGTCCACACCTCTTCAGCATAGACCAGATTAGCATCACCAGTAGTAATCGTCCACTCCGAGTTGCATAGAGTAGCCACTATACCCTTTAACGGCTTATCTGGTGACCCTGTACCCACATCAAACAAAATTTTCCCACCCAACATCAGAAAATCAGCCAAGTGAGGACCCGTAAATTTCACAGGAGTCCGGAAAGATTCATGGAAGGAGCGTTAAAGGACAAATGCGACATTAGGCCATCCCGAAGACTCCTTCCCAACCAGAATGAACACAGATTTCTCAAAACCATTTCTAACAATCACTGAAACCTTTAAGAAAGCCCCCAACTCATTAGATCTCTCTTTGATAATAAGAATCCGACTCCCGTCATCCTTAGATCGAATAATAGCAGTTGGATCCGATTCCCGAATAGCCATATCCAGAACTTCACAAAACCATTGCACAAAGCTCCATTTAAATCTGACAAACAACAAGAAACCCTGTTGTCTCTTCGTTATACGCAGAACACACGTATTTTTTTCGAAATCATCTTTGAATTCGAACAACTTGCGCTTAATCACATAGTTTAGACTCAGTATTTCAGGCTAGGCATGTTTAAACTCGGCCTAAACATTACTTTGAGCCTAGAATCACAAGCCAAAGTGCCAAACTTGGCCCAGCCCAAACATACAATAGCCCAGTTTGCCCAAATTTCGAGCCAAGCAAGTTGAGCCTTGGGCCACCCCGGCCCAATTGACAGCCTTATTTTAGAGTAGTCTATAAATACGGAGATGGAGTGGCATAAAATAAATAGCGAACACAGTTTATGCTCTAGTACAAAAAAAGAAAAGAAAAAGGAAGTTGACTGAACATTGCTTTATCCTGTTTACTCCTTGGTGTAATTTTATGGCTTGAAGGAGGTGTTGATTCCTAGAGCATCTAGTGGTGTTGGTTCCATTGGTTCTATTTGATTTCCTATGATTCTTCTTATTTCTTTGTTTTCTATTATTTTATTTGTTGAACTTTATCATTACAATGTGATAAAAGCTAAGTAAACATGTCAGCCAACCATCAGCTATCCATCAAATCCATCTTTTGTGTATTCATGATGCATATTAATTGTTATTTTTCTGCTATAAATTTTTAGATTAGAGAATTTTTTATTTAACTCCATTAGTTTCTGTACTTAAATGCTATATATTTTTGCATTGTCGGTCACAAGCCCCGTTAAAGGAGGAGGGTTGTGTCAGGTAGAAGGTAATGTAGGATACCAATGGGATTTAGCTCCTACAAAAATTAATGATGAACAAAAGCCTAAAGATTGAATCTTGAAATTCAAGAATGTTGAACAATTAAAGACACAATTCAAGAGTTCAAATCTTTGAGTAAATACATGCAAGAATAAAAAAAATACATTCAAGAATGCTCCAATTAGTAAATAGGAATGGAAGACTAGAAGAAATTGGAGAGAAAGTTAAGAAGGAAAGAAGGAATTTGAAGAGTGGCTGAAAATCCCCAAATTAGGATATTTTAAAATTGAAACCCTAAAAATTAAGGAATACAAGGGGACACCCAGCCACACTCCCTAATTTATGGTAGAGAATCCTTGTGTGAAGGAATCTTGAAGAAATATTGGGTCTAGGTGACGGTTGTGTACGGAGAAAAGTGAGGTTTAGGGTTTTGGAAAATTTCAAGAATCTTGGTATTTGAGGTTAGAAATTTAGGGAAAATTATTGGAATGTATTTGGATGCATGTAGTAAGGTTGGAATTAAAAGGAATTAAAATCATTTTAAGGAAAATATAAAGAAATTGAATGAATATATGTGCTGTAAATTTTTCTGCAGCAAAAAACTTTAAGAAAATAGAGAACAAGAATAAAGAAAAATTAGTATCATCTGCATATTGAAGATGAGAGATAGAAACATCATAGTTTCCTACAACAAAACCAGAGATGAAACCATTCTCAACTCTCCTAATCATTCTAATCAAAGCTTCTAAAACCATGATAAAAAAGGAAAGGGTGCCACAATCCTCCCGAGCTCCTAAAAAAGTTTAGAAACCTCATTAATTAAAATCAGGAATGCAATAGATCTAACAAAGGAAATCATCCACATTCTCCATTTTCCCCCAAAGCCCAATCTCCCCAACATGTAATCCATAAACATGCAATTAACATGATCATAAGCTTTCTCCAACTCTAACTTGCAAAGAATCCCATTCCTACCGATCTTTTAACCCATTATCCACACATTCATCAGCAATAATCCCACAAGAAAACTGCCTACCAGCCATAAAAGCACATTGGGCTCCAAAATGATACCATTCATAACTAATTTAGACAACGAAGTAAGCGCTTAAGATAATTTTTGTAACCACTACTAAGAAGACTTATGGGCAAAAGTCTCTAAGATCCTAAGTATCTTTCCTCTTAGGGATCAAAGCAATAAAAGTATTATGAAGATGCCTATAAAACTTCCCTTCAACATGGAATTCCGTAAAAACCTTCATAAAATTCTCCTTAACAATGGACCGACATTTTTTTATTTTTTTATTATTATAATTATTTTTTTTTATAAAAGAAAGAATTTATTAAGACGGGGGCAAAGAGCCCCAAAGAATGACAAAAAAAGAAAAAAGGACCAAACCAACCCCACACAACCCGAATCCAGCATAAATTACATCGGGGTACAACTAATAATCAAATCCCAATCTTTAATTAAATCCTCAACCCTTATCTTAATATAATCCTTGCATTGAGGAGCCCAAAGGCGGATCTTCTCAAGAACCCAGTGGTACACCTGAAAGGAAGGCTCTTGGTACCCCTCGAAGATCCTCTTATTCCTCTCTAACCAGATCGACCAGCACACTGCCGCTGGGACCAATCTCCAAATCCGGTTCCCTCTGGCAAAGAAACACTTTCTGTTCTAAGAGGCCAACAAAGACTAAAGGTCAGCAGGGACCACCCATCTTATCC
>JAOXJP010274738.1:0-19913 GCA_025762735.1 Platanus orientalis
AATAGTAGTATTTGATTTTGTTAGCAACTTGTTTTTACTATTTTTAGTAAAATTTACCAAATTAGGCTAATTCTGTGCCTAACACGAATTAGGTTTCTTTTCCTCTGTTTAAAGCGTTGTAGCCTTCAAGGCAGTTCAGTTTTTTCATTAATTAAAAGTTCTAGTACGAATTTTCTCTTCGGTGAAGTTTAGGGTTTTTCCCAAACAAAGGAGGCGACGTGTTCTTCTCCTTGCTATTCCGCTGCGTCACTTTCCCATATCTTTGTGTGACGATCATGAACGGTACTTAAATTGCAGTTCCACCACGTTTAAGTGTGGTAAACTCCCGCAAGTCCGATACCCTTTCACTGGAAATGGCCGGCCTGCTTACTGTGGCCATCCGAGGTTCGAGCTCATCTGCGGGAACGAAGACGATGACACTACGATTGAGATTATGTCGCAAAAATACCGGGTTTCGGAGATCAATTACAGGGACAAAATTATCAAGATCACCCGAATGACTTTCTTGGACAATTTTTGTATTCAGCAATTCTTTGACTCCACCCTCAATTTCACTCTCTTCAATTACACTCGATGTTATAAGAGGCTGACCTTGTTCTACGGTTGCTCAGAGTCTGCAAGCCCGCCCTTTGTCACTTGTCATGTGAATGCATATACTAATAGTAGTAAGGTTCATTTTAATGTCAGCGAAAATGAACTCCCAAGGGAAGAGGAATGCAAAACTAGGGTCTTTGTTCCAATTAATGGAACATCCGCCTTGACACTCAAAAATGATCCGTCGACACTTAATGCAGTTCTTAGAGACGGTTTCTCAGTGCAGTGGCTTGTAGACGACCTGCCCTGTCTGGAATGCATGGAATTGGGAGGGATATGTGGATATAACTCGACATCGAACCGACCCACTTGCTTTCACGCCGATCAACCTTATGGTACGTACGCCTCTGCTTGTGACCCTCCTCTCATACTCATTACTAACAAGAAACATAATTAGAGAACTAGATTGGTAAAGGTATGGGACAAGAAATCAAGAAGGATGACCATTTAATCTTGTCTAACTGTTCTTTTGACCATGTTTACAAACATGAAATTTATTGGATGGTTATGATCACCCAATCTGGTTTATTTTCTACATTAGAAGCCCCTTGGATTGGACCTATATAATGTTCAGCCTTGTGCCTTGCATTGCACTTGTATCATCGAACATTCCTTTGGTCTTAGGGTGTGGGGGAGAATAGCTGTATAGAATCTATAGATTGATATTTCATGTTAGAACAATTCACTTTCAGTTTCTTTTCTTAGGAAGAAAATTGGAACTAAATGACTGTTTTGATCTCTTTACTGTTCTTAATTAGTTTCTTCTTTTTTTTTTTTCCTTTCTCTGGGTGTAACTAATTCAATCAATACTAACAAAACCAAGATAACTAATAGTTCTTAAAATGTCTAAAAATTTAAAATGAATTGAAGAAGGGAACAAATTAATGAAATTAGGTAATAAGAGTGGTCATATCTTGAGATGATAGAGAGATCATTTGAGTCTCTGTCCACATTTTATTAGGGAACTTTATTATAAGGTGTTTATGAGATGCTCTATTATCTCATCACCTATCTAGACTAGGAATAATATAGGTAAATTATATCTAGATCAGATTAAGAATAATATATATAGTTAGATTCTACCTAGCTCAGATTAGGTTTGGTTATGGTTACGGAATTTACAAAAACAGAAAGTATCTATAATTGTCCAACAGTCTTTGTGAGCTGATTGAGTAATATCTATTGAGCAAGAATTGCATGCCTTTGAATCATTTAAATGAGGTCTCTGATGGTGTGATGCTACTATAGGGAGTTGTAATACTCTATCCTTCTCCCATGTAACATATGGACAGAAAGGAGATTTTAGCTGGAAACAGAGGTCTTGAAATGTACGAATGGAAGATCTTTGGTAAAAGTAACTGCCAAGTAGTTATCAGAGGATGTGAGAGAAACTTTAAGAGAGCCATTGGTTTATCTTTTCTGGTACATACTGATAGTCAAGTTCAAAATGCTTGGATCTCACATACAAGACCGGGTTTCTTGGCCAAATAAGTAGACATTTGAGCATCATCCATTTTCCTTGAAGGAACAACCTCAATATCATGCCATTAAAAAATATGGCAAAGGGAATTTAGTGTCTTTATGACAGCATTTGAATGTGACTTGGCATTTTATATTTTTTCACTCCACAAGAAGCAATTGGAGCAAAGAACAATGAAATGAACAGTGATCGATCTTAAAGTGTTGGTGCAACCAGCCAAGTTAGTTTCACAAGGGATGTGAATATGCGCTTTATGCCTTGAGATGATATGTGTAGGATGTTCCATGTATTGACAAACATTATTGACAATTAATGCCAAGTGTGTACGAGTTAGTGTTTAGTATTGGAGTGCCCCAACCAATTGCAATATGTGGAGGGCTTAGGAAGGGAAGTATAAGCTTTAATCATTTCGACACAAGCAAGAAGATCAGTGGCATATTTGAATTGATTGGGAAACATGCCAAACAAAAAATGTGCCTTAATGTCAAGGAAATAGTGCAGAGGAAAGTGTGCTGAATTGTTGATAGTGTTGAATTTCAAAAAAAAGGGAATCAACTTGGATGTACCTCACTTGCGGAGTAGCAGACAGTCGTGTAGTGCCTTAGTCGGCACTTTAGACAGTCACATGCTTGGACAGTCACGCAGTCGGTCAGTCGTGCAACTTGTGAGCCTTGATTAGTCGCGCATCGTGAATCTCAATCAGTCGCACAATGCTAGTCTCAGTCAATCGAGCACCTCAATCATGCAATTGCTAGTCGCCCAATTGTTTAGAATTCAAACATATTATTTTCTTAGTATTGATTTATAACTGATTCATCCAAGACAAATAAAGGTGTTGTTTTCGCGTTTCTTGAAAATAATCGATATTTCCTAGTGATTGTGCAAGGGAGACAGTCATGCTACCTCTAAGATATAATCTAATTCAAGTAGAATCCTTGTCTCTCAATAGAATTACCGACAGATACGAATAACTTTTCACTGTTACTTAAAGTCCGGTGTCTTTGTGTTATCAAAATAGTTGCAACATAACGTTCCTATTAATGTCTAAATTGATATTTATATCATCAAGAGATCTTGTAAGTTCTTACAAAAAGAGTACTTAGAATCAAAACAACTCAACTTGTAGAGACGAGTTACTTCTTTCAATAAAGAAGGCCATTTCTAGAGGAGTGGAAAACGGGAAAACTGAAGGCTACCCTCCTCCCAAGTAGGAGTGCCGAGTTTTCAACAGTTACAAATAGTAACAAAGAATGATGGTGAATAAGAGAGAGAGAGAGAGAGAGAGAAGCTCTCAACCGTACAGTAAGATTTGTTCTTTAGGGATGAAGTCACGGGTAGTAGCGTCCAGCTTTCTTCTACTTCCCTCACACGGCTTATGGTTCTTTCTTCCTCTGTATCTCCTTCATTCCAGGCGTCTTTACTCACTCATGCTCCTCCCTAGGGAATGAGCTGAGAGTCTCAGTCGCCAAAGGGAGGTTTGGTCCCATCCCTTTGGCAGTCGCCCAGCCTTAGCTCTCTCCCTCTTGTCAACTTGGGTTGATGAGAAAGTCAAGAATCAGCATCTAAGACGCTAAACAGTCGGCGACTAAGTCTCACCATTCTGGGTGAGCAACAAAAGAGTGAAGTTCGAAGGTGGTTTAAGAGCTCAAAGAGTTGGGTTGTTGGCGAGCAACAAGGTGGATAGTAAGGTCAGCTTCAATAGGATTGAGCACCCAAGATTATTCACCAAAAAGGAAATGTTACAGGTGCTTCCAGGCGGTTTGCGAAAGCATGGATTTGCAAGCCCTTTACGTTTAAAATATTTCAACAGATAGTGCTCCTCTGAAAACTAAAGTGAAAGAGATAGTCACTAAACCGTTTGAATAAGCCCAAGGTGTTTATTTGAGACATAATTAACTTCATCAGGATCAATGTTCAGGAGGTTGTTCCATGTACAGGGTTTCATCAAGAAAACCATAAAAAGGGTATTTTAACAAATCAAGTTGACTGATGCTAAGGGAAACCGTGGTCACGAAAAGAGCGATATGGATGGTTTTCCATCTTTGACAAAAGGGCTTACGGTATCCAACAAAATTGGTCCCACAAGCTCGTCTATAGACCTTTGTAATTAGCCGTACTCTGTGGCATTTTTTTTTCATAGGCAGTTGTACCATGTGGCATTTGAGTTGTCCTCTAAGAAAAATTTGATCATATGGAAACAACAAGAACCGCATTCCTTGGAGTCCAAGTGTTTATTATGCTTAAGAGGGGCCAATTCATCCTCCATTGCTTGCTTCTTGTGACTTGTGAGGCGTTTTGATGCTGTCTTGTCAGATTTGAACTCAGCATTATTAGAAGAAGTTGCGAAAAAATAAAAAAACAAAACCTCGTAGGATAGAATGTGACCACAGACCCAGACTCAGGGGCACCCTAATTCATTGCATTATCACAATATATATATATATATATAAAAGGAGACCAATTATAGAAGGAAATGAATAAGCTATGATTCTGGTTGACTACATTTCTACTTGTATCTAATCGCAATGATAGGATGTTTTGCTGCTGTAAGATCCCTTGTTGCCTATATGAAAAGAGATCATGTGCTTATATATAAGTATGACCATCAATTGTATGACGTGTTTTCTAGAGGGAGAACTTGGCTCGGTCTGAAGAACAAAACCTTGGTGGGAGAGTGGTCTCATGTTGGGCCACTTATAACCGGATAATATCAAGCTAGGTTGGGCTGAGACTTTACAATTGGTATCATAATCGGATTAGATTCATGGTGTGTATGCGGGTATGTGCAGCCCTCTAACAGGGTAGATTGTAAATCTCACATTGCTAAGTTTGAGAAGGATTTGGTGCTTATATGTAAGCACCCCTCAACTTGATTTAACGTGTTTTCGTGAGAGTGATCCCTTATTGGAATGCCCAAAGAACAAAACCGTGAGGGGAGAGTGGTTCCATATTGGGACACCCAAAACTAGACAATAACAAATCAGGTTGAGTCTAGTTGTTACAATTGGTATGAAAGACAAGTTCAACTCTGTTGTGTGCACACAAAGACATGACCCTCAAAGGGGGGTGGGTTATACGATCACACATCGCCTAGCTAAGAAGGGATCTTGTGCTTATATGTGCATGATCTTCACTTGTATGACACATTTTTGTGAGAGAGCATTTGGCTCAGTCAGAAGAACGAAACCGGGGCAAGAGAGTGGCCCCATGTTGGGACACAAAAATCGAACAATGTCAAACTTGGTCGGGCCAAGTAGTTATAATTGGTATCAGAGCGGGATCATCATTGCAATGTGCACACAGGGACATGTGGTTCTTTAAGGGTAAAGTGGTTTTCATGGAGCGAAAACACAAAGGAGCGTTCTTGAAGCATTATGCGTTGAGTGATGCTTCAGGAGCACTGCACAATTATCGCTCAAAAAAATCTGCTTTACTCTAAAGGGGGTGGAATAAACTAATATCTCACATCGTCTAGCTTGAGAGAGATCTTGTATTTCTATGTAAGCATCGCTTAACTTGGCTTGATACATTTTTAGGAGAGTGGCCCCTTCTTAGGATGTCGAAGAACAAAACTAGGGTGAAAGAGTAGTTCCATGTTAAGACATCTAGTATCAAACAATATCAAGCCAGATTAGGTTGGGGCCTACACATGAAATCAGATCATTTTTAATTATTTATTTCCAATCTAGTTTGATTGTATTGTCCTGATGGGTTATTTTTTGAAGTTTAAGGATATTGTGGGCATAAAATAAGAGAACCACCTTCTAGCATCTAGAAGGGTGTGAATCTTTCCTTCTTCGCCGTCTAGGAAAAAGCAGTAAGGATTTTATACGCTAACTCCTAACCTTTGCCTGCATCCGTCGATGGTCAAGCGAGCAGAAACACCAGCGCCAAAAGTAATTTTTACTTTTTGGGAGCATGTGCCAATCAGTTTGGACACTGGTGCGATTACCCTTTGACCTAGGCATTTGCTTACGCCGAGCATAGAAAAGCCTTGGCGAGGGAAAAGAGACAATGGATTGTATCTGCTCCTCGTTTGCATCCTGTCAGGGGAGGGCACATCAGCGTCGACAAGTGAAATGCCCCCAAAGTGAAAATCACTTGTCGGTGCTAATGTGCGCTCCCCCTACTAGGTGCAGAGAGGAGCAGACGATAAGAAGAACGTCCACTCTCGGGAAAAGGGGGAGGTGTCTTCTCATTTTCCTAACGTCTGGCTTAAAGTCTTCCACTAGTCTTTGGGTGGTTGCCATACCATATTGAATGCTGATTTGAACGGCACAAGGTTTGCTGGTTCCTATGAAACCTCGCCATAAACCCATTACCAAGAAATAATGATGATTATATATAGGATCTAAGCCTTATTTATTGAACCTAAAAACGATAGTTGACAATCCTGCATCGTACGATTAAGATCAAGGGTTAGGAGAATGATGATACCAATTACATGGTCCAGGTAGAGGTATCGGTGGGGGGCCATGTTACCTTGTGAAGCTTGAACCAACCTTGATGTTGCTATCACCATCAAACGCTTTTCCTTTTCGTTATTGCTAACCCATTTCATCACTCCATCCAATCAAAGATGCACCAGGACAACAAAAGATGGCAGAAATTAGTGGGAGAAAAGACTCTGAAACCCAGTCAAAGCAGCCAACCACAAAGAATTACCACTAATAATTGCTCCCATTCTGCATCTCCTTCTCTTTGGGTCTCTTCATCTCTGTTTTTTCTCAATCCTTTTTTCCCAAATGGGTCACTTGTCCATGGTTAAAGTATTCTTCCCTCTATTGCTCAACATCATCTTCACCACTCTAATACGAAAAACCCGATCAACTTACCCACAATTCCAAGATTGTAAGCCTTGCAACTGCGGGAAGGGCCCCAATATAAGCTACCCTTTCTATCTACCTCATCAACAAAAATCCTACTGTGGATACCCAAACTTCGAGATCAGCTGCAAAGGGGAAGAACCCATTTTCAATATGTCCGGTGGCGACTATCTCATAAAAGAAATCTTCTACAAAAACCACTCGCTTCTGGTCACCAACTATGGTTTAGTACAAAACGACTGCCCTGTTCCTCTACATAATATTACCCTCGAACGCACTCCCTTCAAGTTTTTCCCCGATCAAATCGATCTATTCTTCTTCTACAATTGCACGGGATCGGTTCCCGCCAACTATGTAACCTACACAGTTCCTTGTGCGAGCTATGATGCCAGCCATTACTCGTTTTGGATGCTAGTTTACAATGGGTTATTGGAATTCTCGAATAATTTTACATGCAAGTCGTTGGTTAGTACGCCTGTGAATGTGGAGGGGGAGGTGGGTTCTGAAATTTCAGGGGAGAAGGGCTATTTGGAGTTTTTAAAGAAGGGGTTTTTGTTGGAATGGACTGTAAATAATTGCAGCGAATGCGAGGGAAGCGGTGGGCGCTGTGGATTCTTGAAGAAAGAATTGGTGTGCTTTTGCCCGGATGGACCCCATCGTATAAGCTGTAATGGTGGTGGTAAGTCTTTATCAAATCTGAGATTGCCGTTTCCTTCATATTCCTTGTCCAGCATCTCTCTCTCTTTTTTATTCAATTATACCCTCAAGACCTCGACAAGAACAGGAGAGTAAAGATTATTTCTAAGTCTTCTTATCTTATCTTAACTATTCATCATTTCAATTAGGATTTAGAGACGAATGGATATGACCAAAGGGAAAAATGTTAGTGGGCTTCTCTGAAAAAGTTGGGTGAAGATTGGAGATCTCTCATTATATGAATAAAGAAAGCAGAAAATCGATTAGCTGGTTCTTCAATTGGTAAAGCTGGAAAAAGAAATAACCTAACTTTAGAAGAAGTATTTTTTTATTTTTTTTGGTAAATACTTTAGAAGAAATCTAGGCTATATATCTCTCTTCGATTATCAATACGAATGCCTTGAATCGTACGGTATAGATTTGGGTCAATCTTATTTTTAAGGTATTAGGAGAAGCTAAAAGTCAAACCTGCAATTTTCTTGATGGATTGGTTCTTTCTCAGTGAGAGATGTTAATAGCCTCGCAGAGGCTTTGACTGTATGGAACTACGGGAGCCACACGTCTTTCTTTTGGACTTTCTCTGATATTATAGCCTTATTTCATGGGAACTCGATGGACTGACTGACGATTCATTGACGGTGCCCATATGGAGAAAATTGTCGGGAAATGCTACTTAACGTTAATATAGTGATCCAATGGATTCTTTTGGACGGCTAGGATAGGTCAACTTATGATTTTTATTATTATTTTTTTGTTAGATTTTTGTAAGGCTTTGGTGGTGGCTGTCAATTCGCTTCCTCCCTCTTTTTAAAGTTTTGTCGATAGTAATTTCTCTAGATTTGGGGAAGATAATGGAGCAGCCGATCAGGACCACTGTAATTTGTAAAGTCTTCAGTCATGGCCAGAGCACAAGACTTTATAGCCACAGCAAATTAAAGTCTAACCAACCTCCTCAAAGATGCGTTACCAATGATTCCTTTTACATCTATTTCCTCTTCCGCTCCTTATCCTTTATTTATTTTTCCCTTTATATGATTGATATTTATCATCTCTTTCTGTCCCTGTTTCCCTCTGTCTTTCTCCAAATGGATGACAAAATCCTGTTGGTGCTCAAAGGATCCTTCCCTCGCTTGACAAATAGAAACATCCTTACCTTCTCCTTTCTCTTGTTAGTTGAAACAGCTCTTTGTAAAGAACACTGGCATTTCGATGGTTGCAATCCAGGAAACTGCGGCAACGGTCTAAACATAAGCTACCCCTTTTGGATCCAGGATAAACAAGACTCATTCTGCGGCGTCCCGGGCTTTCAGCTGTCCTGCAAGAATGATTCTCCCATCCTCAAAATGTCTCTGAATAGCTATATCATCCGTAACATTTCTTATGAAGACCAATCTCTTCGGGTGGTTGATGCCGGAGCGTTGGACGACACCTGCCCACCTCGTATCCGGAATGTCACCCTCGATCGCACTCCCTTCAGCTATGGCCCCTCCCAGGCAAAGCTCTTCCTCTTCTTCAATTGCAGTATCTCGCTTGTCCATGAATATAAACCTTACTGTACTCCCAATAACAACACCCATCCAACTCTGGCGGTATTCAACAACGAGACCTTGTTGAATTACATGAGCACTGAGGGAAATTGCGAAACATCAATAGCCGCACCTGTTGATAAGAATGGAACGCAAGGGGAGTCCAATTTGGAGTTATTGAAAGAGGGATTTGTTTTGACATGGAATGCTACTAATTGCAGCTTCTGCCAAGACAGCGGTGGGAGTTGTGGTTATAATTGGACAACTCACAATTTCGTTTGTTTCTGCCCTGATCGTCCCCATCTCAGGCGTTGCCAGAATGGTAAGAGCCCTCTGTGATCTCTATTTTTTTTTTTTTTTTTTTCAATTTTAATTCCTCTTTCTTTCATATTGATTTGGTTGGTTTTACCTTAGAAGGGTGGAAGGAAGAGCGGAGAGAGAGAGAAAAAAAAAAAACAGTTGTTTTTATTCTGTAATTTTACCATGATTTTGTGATCTATGGTTTACAACTAGAATAATAGAGCTACAGAGTACTAGAAATAAAAACTCTTAACTGTTGACCAGATTCCAAAGAGTAGGTTAAGGGCGGTCAGAAAAATCATCCTGTCAGCTCTTTTTTGCTTCCTACTCTCCTCCCCTAGGTGGACGCACACTCTAGATATCTTTGGATCTGTCATTCGTAGCGGTTGATTTTAAACATTTTGACTAGAGGCTAGGTGCCCATTTTGGACAGACCCACAAAGTAAGAAAGCATCTTGTCCAAGCCGTTATTGAAGAATAAAGCTCAAAATTAGCAATCAGTATGATTTTTTTAACATTGTTTGACCTTGATCATGGCGCTAGCCAGACGCTCATGGGTCAAAGGGACCAAGTTTTTACCCTATGCCAGAAAATACCTTCCCCTCTCTCTCTCCCTCCCCCATCCTCTTCTTCTGTTGGCTATATATATATATATATATATATATATATATGATGTTCTTACCTTATCTTGGTCATGCTTTTGACTTTGGATTATTGATCACCAGAAGCCCGTCAGTTCTCTATTTATTTTATTTTGAGAAGTTCATATGCAACTATATTTTTTTTGATAAGCAAGTGGGCAGTGGTTAATAATTAATAGATGGAGACGGGTTTGAAATCCAGGTCTGTGGTATTCATCCTCACAGACTTCACCAACCTAACAAGCTAGACTTTTAAAAAAGCAGATCAATAACATTTGGCTGGATTAGTGGTCTTTCACACCTGTTATTCAAATAATCCTGGACGCCTTTCTTCTTCGTTTCATTGTAGGTTAAAGCCACAGTATAACAAAGAAAAATCTAGAGAGAAGAGAACAGAAAAAAGGAATTCAGGGTTACATTAGCTATAATTTTCTGACCACATTTGTTTTGATATTGCTCCTGAGCAATAATGACAATCGATTCCACTGGTTGACAGCCCAGACGAACAGTCTTCGGAATTGTTGAAAGGGTACCCTGTTCTTATCTTCATTTCTACATGGCTATATAAATTATTTATCACCATCTTGTTACATTTTTTCGTCAAAAGTCGATATTTAGAGTAATTGAGGAAATACTAGACCCAAATCTCTAACTTTGGCTCCATCATTAGACATCTATGTCGTTCCCTTCTCTCCCAAACCTTCTTCTACTCCATGCCAGAAAAATCCGATTTTTGTTGCATAATTCTGGAGATGGACTGGTAGCTAAAGTTACAAGGTTTGAATTGCAGCTACGCTCTTACCTTGCTTACATGGAAGTGCCCTACTCCACATCTAGAACCCTTTGATGTTTATTGCACATTGCATGAGCTATGATCTTTTCTACCATATCAATTTAAAGAATGCTCTACGACTTGCACTCTTCCCTGTTTCAGATGGCTGTTCAGTCTTTAATTTTCCCATGCTCCCACCGTTCTATGGGAATTGGTTGGCTACAAAATTCTTGTCTTTCTTGGATGCTGGGTTTTCTCTTCAATGTATCATTAAGAAATAAATTAAGCAATTCTCCCCAAGCCCCTAAGGTGTTAAGAGAGATATGTTAGGATCGATTTACCTTCTTCATCTTAGAAGAAAATGGGATGCATTAAAATCAACGAGCAAAACGAAAACATAAATCACACACAACACAAGATTTATGTGAAAAACCCCAATTTGGAGAAATACCACGGAACCACAGAGAGAACTTTCATTATTTGGAAACCTCGTCAAAGACGATTACAATTTTTGGAATCTCTCCCTCTTCACATGCAACCCTAGAACGAAACATATAAATACCCCCAAAAGCCCTAATATATGGCGGATACCGGTTTGGTACATAAAACCATAAAAACGGGTCAAAAAATTTCCCCGGGACTACAAAATTTTCCATATTCGGGTTTTTTCGGGTTATATCCGAGTCACATTCGGGTTGATAAAATATGATGCTAACCCGAATCAAACTTCACACATTACAAGGTATGAATTAATATACTTCAACACTCCCCCTCAGGAGGGACACTCTTAGACAATGAATATGGGGAAATTAGGTGCAAGTCCACAGAAAACAGTATAGAAATGAAAGGTCTTGATCCATTTCTTTACCTTGATAAATAACTATTCAGACTTCCAATTATGCTTCTTGCGACTATGTCGTTTCGATGATTCAAAATCCTGACTCAGTAGCAGGCCATCTGAGTCAGATGTACCACTCCCCCCACTCAATTTACTATCTGGCTACATTATAGAATGAATGTGTCAGTTGATTAAGAGGGTAGTTGGGAAAGATTTAGTGTCAAATAATTTTTAGTTAAATCCATTACTATGTACAAACGGGCAATTATAGGCTGTTTCTTTGTGTGTGTGAAAGAGATATCAGATTAAACTTTTGCAGAGAAAAATTTTAGAGTCTATAGACTGTTCAGAATTTTCTTTGATATACTCATTCATATTTAAACTAACTTTGTTGGATGCCAACATTTTATTGCAGGGAAAAAGGAGCTGAATGTAACAGTGAAGCTTATAGTAGGTAATAAACCCATTATGTTAATTATCTTTTGGAATCTATTGTTTCGAAAATCTCTGTTTGAGGGGAACTCACTATCATTGCTCAATGTATATTTAATTTTCTGTAAATAGATGAATGGTGAACAAAAAATAAAGTAGAAAAGATTAATGGTTGAACCTCCTTTCTCAGGTTTTTGCGCACTAGCTGTGGGTATCCTTCTAGCATGCCTGTTCATCTACCGTCGCCGCCTCTTTGGCCTAATCAAAAGAAGAAACCTCTCTCCTTCCAATTCCAAATCCAATTCCTCTTCGATGGACTTCGAAAAAGGTGGAATCTGGTATGGAGTCCCCATATTCTCTTACGATGAACTCGAAGAAGCCACTAACAATTTCGATTCTAATAAAGAACTTGGGGATGGTGGCTTCGGCACAGTATACTGTGGTAAGAAGAAAGACACGCACATTTTCATCATAAGACCATCTTTTCACCACTCCAACTCCTGAATTTACATTGCAAGTTATGTGTACCATTTGATGGGCTGTTCTTCACTTTCTTAACCAGGCAAGCTTCGGGATGGACGTGTTGTTGCAGTCAAGCGCCTTTATGATAACAATTTCAAGCGTGTTGAGCAGTTCATGAATGAAGTTGTAATCCTTACCCGTTTGCGCCACCAGAACCTTGTCACCCTTTATGGCTGTACCTCACGCCACTGCCGTGAGCTCCTCCTTGTCTATGAATACGTTCCCAATGGCACAGTTGCTGATCATCTCCATGGTGATAGAGCAGAGGCTGGCTCACTGACATGGCCTATCCGGATGAGCATTGCTGTAGAGACTGCCAGTGCACTCTCGTACCTCCATGCTTCCGATATCATACACCGTGATGTGAAAACCACCAACATTCTCCTTGACAATGCTTTCCATGTGAAAGTTGCAGATTTTGGGCTGTCCCGTCTCTTCCCCACAGATGTGACCCACATCTCCACTTCTCCACAGGGGACTCCTGGCTACGTTGATCCTGAGTATCACCAATGCTACCAGCTTACTGACAAGAGTGATGTATATAGTTTTGGGGTTGTTTTGATTGAACTCATATCATCAAAGCCAGCTGTAGATATCACTAGGCATCGGCATGAGATTAATTTGGCTAACCTAGCAATAAACAAGATCCAGAATCGTACATTACACGAGTTGGTTGACCCAAGTCTTGGATTTGAATCAGATATTGAAGTAAGGAGGATGATAACAATGGTGGCGGAATTAGCATTTCGTTGTCTGCAACCTGAGAAAGAGTTGAGACCTAGCATGGACGAAGCTTGGGAAATTTTGAGGGGAATTGAGAGTGAGGATTACAAGGTGGAAAAGGCAGAAATAGTGGACATTCTGGGAGACCATGTTGGGCTGTTGAAAAATATCCCACCACCCTTTTCACCAGATTCTGTGACCCTTAAGTGGGTTAGCCAGTCCACTACACCTGGTGTCAGTGGTTAACCTTTCCTTCTCCATCTACTTAATTTTCCTTGGAGATGGTAAGTGTATGTTTAACTCTCATAATCAGATGCAATTTATTGGGTTGCAATTTCATTTTCTTTCCACCTACATGTTTTTGTTGCGCGGTTCACAAGTGTACGAGTGACATCAGGGCATTGTACATAGTTGAAGGAGTATCTATGCCAACTTTGATGTGCAATATACCTTGGAAAATTTTCCCATCCTAGTTAGGTTGTTTGATTACATTCCTTTTGGTTGAGGATTTAAATAAATGTGAATTTAAAAATTATGTAATTATGGATGGCCAAATAAAGGTAATATTGTAGTTAAGTACCATTGCTAGATTTAAGTACTTTTGTGAATACAAAGGATTTGTTATTGATGTCTATTTAGTAGTGAAAGAACCTTCAAGGAAGGTCATATTTTCTGCATACCTGAGGTGTCATTATCATTAAATCATAACATATAGGTGGTACCAAGAGATTTGAAATTCCATTTTGATACTGTCACACCATTTCATCACATTATCAAAAGGGGGAAAAAAAAGAAGAAAGAAAGTCACAGATGATATCAGGGCAATGACTTTGTAATTTCAAGTCTTTCTCTACTACATCATTTTAAACAATAAGATATTAAGAGAAATTTTCATCCTCCCATGTATTATTGCTCTTACCATCCGTGTCCACCACAATTTCTTTTGAGGTCCACGTAAGATCAAAATTTCATCCTTTCAAAGTCTTAGTATCATGATTTTACTTAAACTATTCAAACCAACAATTATCAATGTTTAACCATCATTAATCAAAACCGGATTGGAAGTCGAACAGCGAAGGGATGGCTATTGGCAGAATTAATTTACGTTTGAACAATGCATTCATTAGGATAAGTTAGATAACATTATACAATTTTTTTTGTTTTGTTGATGAATAACATTATACACATATTAAACAATTTTTAAACAAATTTGGTTTACCTGGGTCCATTAGAAAAAAACTGCCTGAGTTAGCCAATTTCAAACACCAAGTGGGCTAGCTCCGGACCTGTTCATAGACAGGCCTGAAATCCTCTGTGACTCGCCCCTTTGCACATGAGAGCCGAGGCAGAAGGGGGAAATGAATTCACTTTTGGAGTTGTCACTTCACCCTCCAAAAAGTGAATTAATTCCCCCGCCCCCCTTCACCTGAAACCTGCTAATTGCTAGTACCTGGGTTTCCGGTCCAATAACAACTACATAAATAAATAAATAAAAGGAAATGATGTACTGTTCAGGGCACCAGCAAACCTCATATGGAATAAAATGGGTGGGTGATGTATTTTTTGTATATGGAATATGCATTTAATTCTATATAATAGCCCATCGTGTCTTGGACACCATCGTAGACATCAAATCCTGGACAAAGCATCCTTTCCCATAACAAAAGAATGAATGGATGAAACTGGAAACGAAAAAGATGTTCTGTCCAGGATTTGGTGTTCAGGGTACCAGGTGACTTCACATGGAATAAAATGGGCAAGGGTTGGATGAAAATTTTAATTCCCACCCATTTTATTCCAAATAAAGTCACCTTGTGCCCTGGACACCAAATCGTTGACAAGAAACCTGCTCCCAATTGAATTTCTTATTTGATGGCAAAAAACTCTAATCTAGTAGGATGTTTTTGCTTAGGGAATGATTGTCTATGATCCTCTGTGACCATGTCAGGCTGATACATGGTTTTGAATTTAGTCTCTTTTTGGACTCCCGTTTTTTGAAATGAGCAATTTTTTTACACTTTTAACTGAACACATGACATGTCGGCTTATAACCTGGTCACAGACACTTTTTGGTCACTTAACATTTTTTTTTTTCCTTGTTCAATTGAATTCATTGAGTGGGGGAATATATAAAATTAGAAAAGGTGAGGAGCATAATGAATTTTTGAAACAGTAGGGTTTTTCTTTCTAGAAACACCCCTACTTTTTCTTTCTTTTCTAAATTGTATTCTGCCGTCCCGGAGAATCTGAAGGGAAAGAACGAAGAAACCGTCCGTATTCCATTATATAAAGCAAACAAAACCCATTTCTTCCACAGTATTTCTCTCTTTCCCTGTTTGAGCTCTCACTTCGAGGATTAAAGAACAGAGAAAGAATCAATGGAGGGGAAGCCAATAGGTGTCATTTTCACTCCCAGAAGCAAACCCACCAACCAATTCTCCAAACATTAACAGGGATTCATTCCAACATTTCACTCTCCAAGTGAAATTGAGTGCTTAGGAAAGTTTTAAAGAAAAGGGTACGAGAAATGGCGACGCTGCAGAAATTTAAGCTGCTGGCTACGCAATGCGCCATTGCCGGAAGCCCTTCTCGAAGCCCAACTACCAGCCCAGTCATCCAGCTCCGTCGCCGCAAAACCCTCCGAATGCTGCTCGGCCGTAGCGGCAGTGGACGCCGAATACCTCGCCGGGAAGAACCGTCGGATCGGCCAAGGATCTTACTCGATCCACCCGAGAAGAGCAAGGATTTGCTCAGCCACACTTTGAAGGATTTGTTCGTCTCCTCGCCTGAAGAAGATGACAAGGCAACCCAGAAGACCAGAAATGACGGCGATTTGTTATCCTCGTCGATCAATCGCGGGAGCGGGTTGCAGGGTTTGCGCTGTGGAGGTGGTTCACCCAGACCGTTGACGGTGGCGTTCCGGCATCGGCTGATAAGGAGAGCTTGGCGACCGGTACTGGTTGCCATCCCTGAGTAGACTCGCTTGGATTTAAAAGTACGGTTAATTTGATCTAATTTTCCTTTTTCTCCCATCCCTTTGTTTATTTTTCTTTTTTCTCTAATTTTGAGAAAGGAAGAAAAATTAAGCTCTTCTAGCTTTGAGATATAAATATAAATGAAATAATTTGTTTTAGTAGGATTTTGTTAACGTGCGCTGAATGTGAGCTTTGTGATTTGGTTGGTGGTCTTTCTCCATGGGGGAAGGATGTGCTACACCCAAATTCGTTTGTCCCCCAGTGTCCCCGCCCTACAGGTTGATACGTGATGGGTTTTTTGAATTTGGTGCTTTTTTTTTTTTTCTCATTTGAAAACTGTTTAACCCTATACCTCTCATCTTTTGTGTGAGGGACATGGTGGGACAGACAAAATGGGTGTAGCAGATCCTTTCCCTTCTCCATTATGATGATATGTAGGATGCTACTAACTTGCGCATCTGGTTGGATGCATTTTACTAACTTAAGCATGAAATCATCCGGATGGAGCTAATATGCTTGCTCCTTTTTAACTTTTTAGGAGGTGGGGTTGGAATAAGAATGTGTTTGCTTGAGACAAATGGATGCATAGAAGCCGTGCTACCAGGGAGAAGGAGAGGGGTTCTGAGTTTATTTAGAATCATGTACATAATGATCTGATGCATTTGGAGTTTTTAAAGCTTTTTCATGGGTGTGGGGGATCTTTTGAAATTGAAAGTGAGAAGACCAAGACCAAGAAAGAAGAGAAAGGAGACAATGGTTTATTTTTTTAATAAAAAGATTGTCTCTTGCACTTCCTTTTGATGTTATCCTGAGATTTCATCATATTTGGGTGTTTCTTTTGGAGGGGTCCTGAGTGATGTTACTTAGTTATTACTCTCAAATAATGGGACCCCTATAGAAGATTTTCGTTTCCTTGGTGGAAAAAAAAAATTATTTCAATTGTAAGATGTTAAAGGTGTATTTGGATTTGTGTTATTGGGGAGCGGAAATGGAATTAGGTGAAGGGTGAAAATAGAATTGTCAAATCCACTGTGTGAGTCAAGAGTGGGAAATATATCATACTTTTATTGATTTGAATTCCTTTTTTTTTTTTTTTTAAATGGTAAGTGATGTTTTGAAATCTTCAGGGGAGAAGTGTTATTTGTGAATTCATTGTTTTAATACCAAATAGCACAATTAACCTGTTAATAATTCATCTTTTTCTTATACAATTCTTAAGAAATGGGCAACCTTTTTTTTTTTTTTTTTCATAAATAAACAACGGAGTTCTGGTCAGGATGTGATGTGGATCAGTGATAATTTGGCTGATCCACGGCTGATCCAATTGATCTTAGCCAATCTAACCAATACTGGCCTGGCCAATCTTGACCATGGGCTGATTGATTCAAACTCGGCTAATCCCGGATTGAGTGATCCAAATGAGGATCAGCTAGTCTTGATATGGATTGAGCGATTTGGTTAAGGACCAGCCAATCCTTGATCTAATGGTTGTGACAGAAAGAAAAAAAGAAGGTGGAAGTAGGGTTAAGGCTTTGTCAAATTGATCTCCTTGATGGATGGTGAAGAAGATGGAGAAGAAAATTTGTCTATTCTCCAATTCCATAGACCTAAACAAGTTTATTCCACCAACTTAAATTTCAAATCCTATTGTCAATTCCATTTCAAAGAATTCCTGGTCCACTCAACATAACAGTCTATACTACTGTGGACCTTGACAGTCTTTGATTGATTTGAGAATGTGGGCCAGCTGTGTGATGAAACATTAAGTAATCTAATAATTTTTGTATGTTTGTTGTTAATTGTTGCAAGATGCAGGAAAGAAACTGTCCGGTTTGTTGTCTTTTAAGGCAATACCACGATCCTCCTTCGATTGTGGAAAGAAACTGTCCGGTTTGCAAGATGCAGGAGCCTGTGCATGGGTGCCCTTATGCTTTGGCATTTTGTATCTATTCCTTGTGTTGTCAATTTTGCATATGCTCCCTTTATTATCTGGATTCTTTGTGTCTGTTCTTATACGGTTAATTTAAAGAGTTCACAATGAAAACTCCCTCAACTTTGTTAATTTGAAGAATTAAACATGAAAACTCGCTCAAAACTCACTTTCCCAACCCAAATTTAAATTCCATTTCATTTTCCATCATTTATTATTATTATTATTATTATTATTATTATTATTATTAATTGCATAATATAGGCCTCCTGCAATAGATAATTGAATAACAATCAAAGAGATTCAAAAATCAAAGGCTTACTTTATTATTTTTTTTTCAAAATTAAAATCAGATATCAAACACTCGTTAAAGCATCATCAATTTTTTAAATTACTTTTATTATATAACAGGGACATCAATAAATGGTGTCCCACAAGCTCGAACCAGAAACCTTTAGTATGTTGAAGCATCATCATTTTTTAGCCCAAATGGAAGAAAAAAATATATTAATCAAAAATTATAAAACATAAATGAGAGAGGTAAGTATTGTAGTAAGAAGATAACATGACGTACATAATACAGGCAGCAATTCACATGGATGATGTTGATAATACAGGTAAGTTTGAGTCCGATAGAAAGAGACACTCTGACAAGCAAGAATGCAATGGGACCTTGAGTGAAAGGTACATTAATAAAGCCAAGGAATGTCTTGGTCCTTCCAAGAAAAGCACACAAAGACAAAGGAAACTGTAATTCCTTCTTCCTTTATAGCTGTATATTTTGTTTTCACTAAGAACCTCAATTGATGACTACTCAAATGATCTCTACAATCAGTTTCTACTTTATAGATACTCTCCCACAGTATTCCATTGTCATCTTCTTTGAGATGATTATGCCTTTCCCTTTTGATGGAAAAGTTTATCTCTTACCTAACAAGTAATGAGAGAAGAAAGAAGTGTCAATCACTGTCTATTACTTTCGGGGCTTGGATTATGTGAAAACGAATCTTGTGAGAACTGTGAAAACAGTATCAGAAGGGATGACACATCAGTACCAAAAATTGATTTACACTTTTTGGGGGCACTCAACACTTTTTGGCACTGATGTGTCTGCACCCTGATGCCGCTTTCACAGTTCTCACGAGATTCGTTCTCACCTAATTTTTTTCCTCTCAAAAGTGGCAAAAGCAATGCTGGGGTTGTTTTCGATAGATTAGTAGCACAGCCACAATATAAAAGAGACACCTTCCTTTTTTTTTTTGTTGTTGTAACAGTCTAACAGAGACACCTTCCTTTTGGAAGACCTTTTTGACGCAGACCATATCGCATGCATGGAGAAGCAAATCTTTTGTGACCGAAATAAGTGTGACCAATGTGTGACCACACCACGAGCTGACACACAGCATTTATAGGACTAAAAGCAGAGCAAAAGTGTTCAATTTAACAAGTAGGTGCACAAAAAGAAGTATCAACTTCAAAAATATATCATGTGTCAGTCTGGTGCATGTCACACATCAGTGACATTCATTTTTTGTTACAGAAGAATTACTCCCTGCACGGGATGAAATCATATGCGCCACACCCCCTGATGGGACACTTGGGGGGCAGAATCAATTCACTTTTTGGAGGTTTTTGATTCCCCCTCCTGAGTGTCCCAT
>JAOXJP010274758.1:0-19911 GCA_025762735.1 Platanus orientalis
ATGGGGCCATGGGCTTTTGAGTTAAAATGGAATTTTGTCCATATATATATATATATATATATATATATATTTCTTATTTGGTTCATTTAAAATAAAATATTTTTTAATACACATGGATCCATATTCGCTTAGTGGACATGACTGGATAATTGCACCCCTTGTTTTATATTTTGGGTACGAAGACAATACGGTTTAGAATCACCATCTCTATACACTATTAAGATATGGAGGGTCAGAACCACATTTGATTGTTTGGCTTTGATCCCTTAAGTCAAACTAATGGCGTATCGATTTTATCGTCTCTTTTACATCAATCAAATGGTTTTACAATCTATTCAGGTCCTCGATGGGACGGGTTTTGTATACAAGAAACAAAAGAAGGTTAGGAAACTAGTGCCAATGGGGTGTCGGTTTCTAATTCTCCAACAATTAAATCAGAAAATCGGGGGGATTGTACAAAGTAGAGCTCTTTTCTATTAGAGTTCCTAATGTCTCATACCTGAAGGATGAATCGGTACCCATATTTATAGGCTCGAATAGTAGTGGCGTATCAAGGCGGATCTTGTATGTTGTTTTCCCCCACGTTTTCCCGTGTTGCTTTTCCCCATGTTTTCGCGTATCGCTGTTGCCCACGTTCTTAACCGCATCTCTCCCTGTCTTCTCTATCATTTTCTCATAATTGACAAGTCTGCTGCAGAGAATATTCTATCTAAATAATGGTTTTTGGATCATATTTATCCTTAGCCTAAATCAGTCGGGGTTATCACATCACAACAGTTGGGAAATCTTTAGAAACCCATGGGCCTCGGGGTCTCAAGTGGTCTTTTAGGTGTCGGGTATTTTGAGTGATAGTCAAGGTTACTAGCGGGATGCTCTGGGTCAAGTATTGAGAGACGACTCCATCTTTTGGTCGAGGGTCTTGGTGTCTAGCAAGTCGGGGGGGTCAAGGGCCGGCCCCCCTTAGAACTTTCTGTGTCAGTCCATCTACGGTCGAGGTTGTTCTGGTTAGTTGGGGCCGGCTTGTAGGGCCCTCAATATAGTTTTCCCCATCACAAACAATTGACGTTGCATGTCATGTGTGTATCGATTGTAGCTTTCCTTGAGTGATCTCAATCTGATTTACATTATATGTTGTCATATTGACTGATCATAAACATCCAATTAATATGACAGTTTATTGGGTGTTATTTCGATTCCAATCCAACGGCTGACAGCTGGTTGACAATTAAACTTGCACTTTCTGAATTATATTTCCATAATCAATGTCTTTCTATAATTAAAACTTCAAATTTTCTACTTAACCTATTGTAAAAGGATTAGTTTCCTTGTGGGAACAAGCCCTTTATTATGAAGTGCATACTTTATTTATGTAGACGATGGATAAATAATACAGTTCGAGGCATAAACAGCAGAAGAGGGGATTATAAGTTAGCCGTGATCATTTTTTTCAGAACCCTTCACACCTTCCTAAACATAACCTTGAATGGTTCATTGCTCAAAGCCAAACGTCTCACCCCATCATCGTTAAAAATGCCAATGTCCCCGCACATAGGTTTACAGAAATCGCATACAGTAGGACAGAAAACAAGCTTGTAATCATCTTCGTACGTCTCAATTTTAAACCAATTGCTCAAAGTTTCAAGACCAGGATTCCCTCCAACACCGCCGGTTGTCACAAACCTTTGCCCCGTCGACTCGTCTAAGTCTTTGAGCTGCCAGACTGTTGATTGCACACAAACTGTCACGGCAGAGAACTGGATGTTGAGATCTGTGAACACACGAATGACCCCTTCACTGTCAACAGGTGTAAAGGTTAGCGGCAGACCGGGGTCTACCTCTAGCTGCTCTTGGGCAACATCAAGCCGGCAGCTACCATTCCTGCTACTGGTAAGCGTAAGCCCACCACCACTCCCACGGATGACAGGTAAGATGTAATATTCGGTGCCCGTTTGGAGCTCATCACCTGCTATGTCATGTACAGCTTCCAGCGCAGTTTGGGCTGCCACCGGCGACCATTTGATTGCAAGAGCGAAGAGTAAAACTGGAAATAGTAACAAAGTAGTCTTCATTGTTTGCCATTGTATGTGTATGATGTGAACAAATGAATGCAGCAGGTCTCCTATAGATAGAGGCTGTAGAGCCGTCAGCTTTGAAAATAAGGGAAGTTTCTTCTTTTGCTTTTTAAAAGACAAAGTCTTATCCTCTCCTGTCATTTATCGGTGCCTTATCCTCTCCGATCATTTATTGGTGCCTTACCAAGTACATTAATGAACTAAAGTCAAGTTTGTTGAAATCTTGTACATTGGTTGTTGTCACTCCGAAACTGATGGGTTATGGTATAGAGTGATTGTGATCATCAATCATGTTTTTGGTTTATGTGATCTCTTACGTTTGGCCCATTCAGTTTTCGGTTCCAGATTGTCTGTGCATGAGAGATGCATTCCAGATGCAGGTACCGATACCGGTCGTTAAATCCTTTTTGCCCTAGACCCAAGAATTTCCCTTTTGTGTGTAATTCACACATGCACTAAAACTAACGGAGTTGGTAAGTAACATGTTGTGGAAGACCCGAAACCAAAAACCATGCGAAATATTCAATTCTTTTGCTGACTGTTGACCAAATCCTACGTAAAGTAATGGGTGATGATCATCTCAAAGACGTGTAGAAGATAATGTCATCATGTTTTAAGCACAAAAGCTAGCGGTGTTTAAAAACCAGCTAGTAATTAAGTGGGATAAACTCGGACGAGTTCCTGGACCTGACAGAGTTCCTGGTTGACCTTCTGCTAAAACTGGGATAAGGTCAGTAAACTGGTCACCAGGTAACTCGCCTGAGCTTTACGAGTAACTCAGGACGATTTCTTCAGAAAATTGGCTGATTTACTTTTTTTTTTTTTTTTACCGTAATACCCTTTAACCCAATGTGAACAGCTAAAAAGTTTATATTACCGTCTCTTGTTGTCTACCTCCGGTCTGTCTGTTCTAAGTCTACATCTTCCCTTTTGTCATCCATTTTTTCAATATTTATTATTAAAAAAATAATTCTATTTATTTTACTATTTGAGACTTCCGAATTACTTAAACCGATCCGAGTTTTTAAACATTGCAAGAAAGTGTACACAACCTTTGGTTCCCTCTACATCACTTGAAACAGCAGTAAACATATTGGGTAAATTGAACAACTTAGAGAGTAGCTAAGGTTGGAATGACATCAAGGCCGACACATTAGTGCCAAAAAGTGAAAAACATCTCCCAAAAGTGTGTTTCACTTTTTCTGTGCTGATGTGTCAGCCCTGATGTCATTCCAACTTTAGCCACTCTCCAAGTTGTCTTACCAAATCCGGCCTCGAAATCGCCCACCTTTGCCGCTACTTAAAGCATGATATCTTTATTAGTTTATCAAAATTTTGGCAGCATAACATTTTCATTAGTGCCTAAATCAATAATACGCTTAAGATGCATTGTGTGTTTTCAAAACACCAAGAATCGAGCTAACTCAACTTTGTAAGATAGACAATTCTTTTGAAAGAGATTGCAATCTATAAAGGAGTGATAACTGGAGACCTCAAGGCCAAAGTTGAGTTCTTAATAGTTGGAACATAAGGTGGAAGTGGATAATGAATAAGGGAGAGAGAGAGAGAGAGAGAGAGAGAGGAGATGAACCCATGAAGGTCACTAGGTGAAAGTGCAAAGGGGGATGAACCCTTCAAATGCGGCCATACAGTATGTGAAATCCTTACCACTGATGACAATGTGATTGTACAGTATGTGAAGTTCAAGGAGAACTTAATAGACCCGCTCTCAAAAGTCTTGAGCAAGAAGTTAACCTTTAGTACTTCGAGCGGGATGGAACTTGGAAGCTTGTAAGATGTATTTTAACTAGACACCCAACCTAACTGTTCAAGGTTCGATGGAAAACCAACTTGACCGGTCAAGGTTCAATCAAAAAATATGTCAGATGTATCGAGCCTGCAAATGCAATTCTTGTAAATGAAATGTGTGATTCATACAGAAGGTATTTTCTATAGAACATGTATTTGTTACCTATGAGTTAAAGTCATTGATGATAGAGGATGAGAATGTGAATCTCTTAATGAGTTCTATAGACCCAAATTGGGTTAGGACTTGCAAAAGCTCTTGATGGAAGACTCACCTATCTGAGTGTGGAAGTTGGTCACTTCCTATGAGACCTAGGTTGTCTCTAGAGCACTTCAGTTAACCATGATAAAGCAAAATCTTAAATACTGATCTAATTATGAAAATGATAAAGACTTGTTGGGAGGACTGTGTGTGTAACAATTTTTAACTGTCAAAAAACTTAGTTCAAGGATTCATCCACTTACATAATTCAAACATGCTAAAGCCTGTTTACACTATGTAAGGGTTCAAGGCTAACACCACCTTCATTTATGCATGGGGATCTCATTTAAAGCTTGTCATACAATTACAAAATAATTTTAAAATAAGTGGGGGATTGTTAAGATATTTTAAATTCAAAAGGTTAATGACTTCCCTATTTCCTAAAATGGGAAACAAAGCAACCGCATCTCCCTCCAAGATCTCTGTGTTTCCATTTTCGTGAAAACCTACCTGACCTTGTTGACCTCTCTTTTCTATTCAACTAAAAAGCTGAAACCTTAAACCAGTTTTAAGGTTTGAACCGTGAACCTACCCCTTTGCCCCACATCATGCAAGCCATCCCAAAATGGTAAAAAACATTGGACGCCACATCAGCTAGTGCTTTAGATGTTGAAGAGAGGTCAGTTGACCTTGACCTTCATTTAGATTGTGCGAATGGACAAGGAGTTGGGTGATTGAGCCTCCCTCCCTCTCTATAAATATGTATGTGGGTGCAAGTGAAGGGGGTGCTCTTGGAAGTTACTAAAGTGAGTTTGAAAAAAAAATAAGAGTGGTGGAAGAGCTCTTGCACTTTCACCTAGCGACCTTCACAGGTTCATCTCCTTCTCTCTTCGTCTCTCTCTCCCTCGTCCATTCTCCACTTTCACTTTATGTCCTTACTATTGAGAACTCAACTTAGAAGAGGAAGATCTTGGCAGCCCTATCTGTTTATTTAATTTCTAGGTTTAAAAATTAGACTATCAATTGTCTTTGGCATGCAATTTAGATCACAATTGCTAACTAAGATAAGATTCGATCTATTAATTTGATATGGAATCTAAGTTGCTATCTCATATCGAGATTGTACTTTTGTCCAATCTAAGATCACGACCATTTTGAGACTAGGATCTAAAGCAATGGTGTTAATAAACTAATATGCATATGTTGAAATACAGGTTGTGAGCATTGTAGGACAAGGAGGACCACCTCAGGGCTCACTCGCCTTTTGTGGGGCTCAAAATAAATCCTCTATAACAAGCTTAAATAACATACCTTCAAAAAATGATAGGTGGTTAAAAGTGGGCCCACATTTAAGTCTACAAGGAAACACATGTATTAAAACTCCCACCTAATGTTAAGATTTCAATTTTTTAGTAAAGATGTTCTTTGAGGGTAGTTTCCGTTTAATGTTATATAAGCTTGTTGTAGAGGATTTTCTTGGCATTAATATTTATTAGCGAATGCCCCGTGTACACACAGTATTGACATAAATTTCGTGCGTAAATCTGTAATACGAAAAATATGTAACAAATTCAATAAATGAATCTTTGTATTAAATAAATGGAATACAACTTTTTATTTTACATTCTTTTACAAAAGAGTAAACCTTTGATTCTCATCTATGGAGATCTAAGGGTCTAATGGTGTATTTTTGGAATTTAGGTGTTGATGGTGCTTAATTACAGGTGAATTGGCTTCTTCTCAAGGCTTTGTGTTTGATACAAAAAGAAAAGAACCACCATGAATCTTGCTCTCAAGGACAAATTTATGGTGTCTTTCTAGGATGCAAAAAAGCTTCTTCTCTCTGACCATGAATTGTGGCTAGTGAAGAAGATTGGAAAATATGCCGAAGATCATCAAATGTATGGAGAGCTATGGAGAGGCGTTTGAATTTTCTTATCTCTCTAACACTCTTGGTTGAAGTCTTCTGTCAAAAGTCTTTTCTTTATGTAAAAGGGGATTTTCTATAGATTTGGGGTTAGAATCTTGCAAAACCCTTGATTGGGTGTTGATTGGATGCTCTTACCCGTTTCAGTCTAAAAAAGTGGTTGCACCTTCCTTGTTTGAAGAGAATGAAAATTTATGAAATTATTTTTATTCCATGGGTGGCATAACTTTCCTTCTTTACCAAAGAGAATCTAGATTTGAATTTATTTCAAATCTCCCACATGGGTCCCATATACAAGTTAGATTTTGAGCTTGCTAATGGATTGAGACATGAGGGTTGAGTGGTTTATGAGTTAGAATTTACAAACCTGAACCTTGACCTAATGGAGTTTTCCCTTCAATTAAGACCAATTTGCAACTTTGAGACCCCCGTATAACCTAAGGGATTTTTATGTAAATTTGTAAAGGTATAGGCCCTTATTTACAATTTGTGCAAATTTTAAGTGTCTACACACGAGTGAGTTTATAACTGTGAAATCTCGTAGGATTTTAAAAGAAGATTTGAGAGAGGAAACAGTTTGAATGGTATGTAACTAATTGAGAGAGAGAGAGAGAGAGAGAGAGATGAGGGAAACATGGGTTAGGGATGGTGTCCACATGGCATTCTTTAAAAAAAAAATCGTATACGGGTGACCCCCTTTGCTTTAGTATATATAGATAAAATTGGCAATGCTCGTTTTGAACACAACATGCAATCCTTGTTTCAACAAGAATATATCATACATTGTATTTCTCAATTCAAGCCACCACCATGCAACTCTTTTAATTGATTGAATAGGACATCACTTTCATGTTTTAAGTCTTGTCATACTGTAGTACTGGTATACAACTCAATGCTAGATTAGCTATTAGGGTATGCTTGGGGAAGGTGTTGTGCATACCAAACATGCACATCTTTCAAAGGCACTTCACATTGTAAATGTTTTCTTTTCCTTACTAATTGTTCTATTATATGACATAAATATTAAAATACATGTGGTTCATTGTTAAATCACCCGCAAACTAGTGGGTAGTTATAGACCAACCGCTTAAAGTTGGCGGGTGATTATTTATAAACTGCTATACATGGGTGTTTGGTTAGAGAATCATATACTATCAGATTTGTTGGGTTCTAGCATTCTCTAAGGTTATTATTAGATCTATGTATGTGTGATATATTTAGTATATAATTAAGTGAGATTCAAAACTAAATCTACACTTACCATCTGTGAGAGTTACTATGTATTTAATATATATTAAATGTATTTTAATATTTAAAAACAACCATTCATTAATAACAAAAGTGACCTAACATTTTGGCTGAAAATGGATTTCTCTTAGGGAAAGTAGCACACACACACACATTTTGCACAAAAGAGGGAATCAAGGAAATGCACATAGAGAGTACACACCCCATTGTGAGTACTCACAACCAAAGAGAGACTATTGGATCTCAGAGATTGAGAGAGAACGGTCCTAGCTTTATTGATGGACTCTTCATTAATTTCATGCTTTTGAGTTTCTTCATTTGAAACACCAAAGGAAGCATCAGAGTCATTTGAGTGTAGGCTCATTTGTTGTGTAGATTGAGGTGAGTCGTTGGTGTATCCTCTAAAGGTGGACACCGAATCAAGCTGTTGCACTGAGAGATGAGCTTGATGAATCCATTTTAAGGACAATAGAATACCACAAGTGACATTGATAAGTCTTGTAATTTCAAGTTCAAGTCATTATCATTTTCATTATACTTCTATTGCACACGACAATCCGGTATATGTTCTATAGTTTATTTGGTTGATTTATGCTTGTTATTATTGAATTTCATGTTTATAATGTGAAAAGTTATTTCAGTTATTATGGTTATAATCATGGTTGAATTACTTAAGAAACAACAGTTTTTCTATTGTTTGTAATTCATAAATATTTTTATGTGAAGGTGTGATCATAAATTCACTACAAAAAATTTTAATAGTATGTATAAGTGTCATGCATATATTAATGATAATCAATTATTAAAGTAAGCATATACATGTCAAAATAGTAGGTCAGGACAATCTTATAGAATTGAGTTCATTGCTTGACCAACGGTTGATGTAGATCACCCACTGGCAATGAACTAGACAAAGTCACCTAGTAGGGTTGGCGGGTGAATATTGTCACGATCATTCTCTTGTAAGGCGATTTGTTTTCACCAACTGCTAGTTTTGCGGGTGATGAAGAAAACACACCAGTTAAGCTGCCAATGAATTCTATGGCACATTTATGATGAAATCCATCTAATACATATACATGTAAGATTTTTAATCTCATTATATTGGTTTACATAGATCAAAACCTTGGATTTAAAATGAGCAAACCAGATATGCTCATTAATGTTGTGATCATATAGTATATATAGGGCTATGGTACACCTTGTAGTATCATATTGGTATTTGCATGTTTTAATAAATTTAAAAGACCAAATAGTTGTAAAAACCGTTTCTTGAAAGAGGGTGTCTTTTCGTAAACGATACATCTTCTTTTTTTCTTCAACGGTTGTATCTCTTCAAAACGAAGAGATGTGTATGAGAAAGAAGGGGTGTGATAGGTAACCTTTCTAACTCTATTTAAAGAGGTCTTGATCCACATTCTCGCTACGTTGATTGCAACAAGTTATCCTGTCATTGGGTTGCAGACGAAGAGTAGAAGAGAATAAAATACAAAGATAATCGCAAAGCTTTAAGAGATCCAAGAGTGACAGGTATGTTCTATTTTAGTTTTTGATGTATTTTCTATTTTGAAAAGCATGATTATGTTGTTTTAGACATATAAATGTCTTACAAGTGGTATCAATGCCAGGTTATGTGTTTTGCATGGTCACATTGTTTAAATTTTGATTTAGGAAATTTAATCTTAAACTAGTCGGCACCTTCCATCTCCATTAATGTCGGACAATCAACCAAACACCACCAGTCCTTTACATAAGATGAAATAGTACTCTTCGGGTCTCTCCCTCTCCCCGTCTCATTTCTTGCCCGGTAAACAACTATCACCGTCAAACCTCCAATATATAGTGGCCATCTGAATAGATATGGCTGTCTCATGACTCTCACCCAAACGTTACAAGTATCAAGGCCTTATGGGTAGTTTGGTGGGTGGGTGACTTTTGGACTGAAGTGGAAGATGTGCTTCGTTATTGAATACATCTAAAATTTTAAAGTTTTTTTTTATTTTAATATATATATATATATATATATATCCTGTTTGAGGATCGCACAATATGGCTCTTACAGACACCTGTGTGGGTAATTTCCTTCACGGTGAGACTCAGTTCTGTGCAAAGCATCTCCACTTTCCTGTAACATTGAATGTTGTTCAATGTTGATGAAACAAACCCCCACTCAACCAGTTAAGGGTCAACAAATTCCCAAAGCCCATCTTCTTGGTTCGGTTATCATGTCATAACGTCATTGGAGAAGGCGTAACCCAATTGGACTCTTTGGAAATGAATCCTTAATTATCAACACTATGTTTTCCATTTTTTATCAACCACCCATAATAATGCTCTCATGCTCGTGAGACATCCATCAACATTAATGGGTCCCACCACCTTTGCTCCATATAGTTCACAACATCTTGTTGAGATGGAATTCCAACAGTTTCCATCTAACGTCTATTACTCAGGTTTTTGTTATGGTTTCCAAAATATCACCACGAGCCCTATTGTCCTCTTTGGCATAGAAGCCCACTACCTCACGTTTTAATGTGGATTGAATCTTTGTTTGTTAATGACCTATTAGTTCGTATATCACCAACTTTTCAGTATTACATAGGATAAGTATGACCCACATACAGTTGTGCAAATGC
Organism: Platanus orientalis; assembly: GCA_025762735.1. Lineage (NCBI taxonomy): Eukaryota > Viridiplantae > Streptophyta > Magnoliopsida > Proteales > Platanaceae > Platanus > Platanus orientalis. Next base: position 9,892 of record JAOXJP010274758.1, read on the forward strand.
TATACAATTGGCTTCATCTGCCTTGTACACATATAAGGTGTTGGGTTCCACCATTCACCATTGGGTGGTGTGTGGCAAGCATGAAAGTCAATATACTCTTTTTAATGGGTCTCTTTTTAATGAGCCCACATGTCGGCCCAAATGATTATTGGGTCCATTAAACCTGTTTTGTGTCAAATATTATGTGACAATTTGCTGATTTTGTTAAGATTTATTTTGGATTAAAATCTTGATAATTTTGAGGTTGTTTTATTGTCATTTGTGCGAAATATATTTAATATTAAATCTTGATTATCATGTAGTCGTTGTATATTTGCTTGATCCATGTTAAAAAAATTTGTTATGTGTGTAAAATCATATATCTTAATAATCTAATGCTTAATTAGTTTCATTAAGTAAATGATTTATCTAGGACATTAATTAGTTGTGTTTGTCACCGTCATGACCACAATTGATTAATTTAATTTTTGGATCATGTAACATGTATTTGTTTGTTGGATTGCACAATAACATTATCTAGATCTATCATAAATAGTTGATTTTTGCTCCTCGGTAGTCATTATTTTTATATGGTCTAAGGCATGATAAAATAGTTGTTATGAACAAATATTTCTTTAGGAATCCATTTACTTGTCAGCGTTGGAATTCTATTGTTAGGTTTGTTGTTAAAACCTAGCATATTACAATTTTGACCCGTCGAAAAGAATTGCAATGAATGTGGTGCGTTCTCACTTGAGTTGGTGTTTTAGTTACATTTTTCACCACTCATAAATGTTGAATTTCATTAAATTATTTTTAATTTAATTTTGATAAAAATCTTGTTGAATAGCTCGTGTATCTCAAGATCAGTGAGAAATAGTAAAGAAAAAAAACATACCCACTTAAGGGTATACTTTTATGGTTGCTAGAGATGTTGTATCGTGGAAAAACGTAATAAAACAGTCCTTGACAGCAATGTCAATCATGCATGCAGAATTTGTGACTTGTTACAAGGCCATATATGGATCACTATGGATGAGGAATGTTATTCCAAAACTTCAAATTGTGAGCTCCATTTCGAAGCTGCTGAAAATTATCTGTAATAGTTATTTTGAAAAACAACAAGACTTAAGGAAGCTTAAGCGTATAGATATTAAGTATCTTGTTGTTAAAGAGAAAACTTAAAGTGTCTTGACCAAGGGTTTATCTCCTAAGTTGTTTAAAGAATATGTTTCTATAATGGAGATATTATTTTTTGATGTTCTTGGTTGGTAAAAATGCAATGTGATTACAGACACTTGATTTATTCTTTTGAAATCAGTTAATGGATGATTATGCATTTCATTTGCGCACAAAATTACAGTTCCATGATCTTAATTCTTTGTCTGGTTTAAGACAAATTAAGAGGATCATTTGAAAATGCATGTCATTTTCATAAATAAATAAAAACATGAAGGTCTATGTTATTAAAGATATTAGTATGTATAATCATAGATTGATCATACATTGTAAAATAATGTATAGATTGCTATGATTCTGTATCGATATTTTTAATGAACCAGGTCTTATTAAGGTGTACTTAAAATCCAGTGGTTGAGTTATATATATATATATTAATTTGTTTAAAAAAATTTGAGTCCACTACTCACCAAAATGTTTTATATTTATTTTTAAAAAATAATACTATTGATCTATGTAGCCCAAGTGAGAGAATGTAAGATTTTTAATATCATAATATGGGCTTACATAGAACAAAACCCTGGATTTAGAATGAGCAGACCAAATATGCCCATTAATGTTGTGATCATATGGTATATATAGGGCTATGGTACACCTTGTAGTATCATATCAGTATTTGTGTATTTTGATAAATTTAAAAGACCAAAGAGTTGTAAGAACCATTTCTCTAAAGAATGTGTCTTTTTGTAAACAACACATCTTTTTTTTTTCAACGGTTATATCTCTTCAAAACAAAGAGATTTGTATGAGAAGGAAAGGGTGTGATAGGCGACCCTTCCAACTCTATTTAAAGAGGTCTTTGTCCATATTCTCGCTACGTTGATTGCAACAAGTTATCCTATCATTGTGTTGCAGAAGAAGAGTATGAGAGGATAGAAGATAAAGACAGTTACAAAGCTTTCAGCGATCCAAGAGTGGCAGGTATGTTCTATTTTAGTTTTCCATGTATTTTTTATTTTGAAAAGCATGATTATGTTATTTTAGACATATTAATGTCTTACAATACACTCATATTTAAACAATATTAATAAGCATGTTACCAAAAGCCAAGAGAGAAGAACAATGTAAGTAGTTGGGTGAGTGCAAGAAAAATTGAAGGTTGGATGATCTACTTAGCATGTAGTTCATGTTAGGGTAAAAGAGGATGGCATAGACTTTGTTTACCTCGAAATAGGGACAGTGTATGACGTGCAAGTAGACTTCTACCTACTTCTCATATATCACCCTAACATAGCTTAGGTTAAGAAGAGCTCTTCTTTATTTCTTCTCTTTTTCCTCATTCCTTATTCTTCTTCCTTCTCTTCTACTTCTCTGAATGCTAGGCCGATTGAATGAAAAGATACCACTATTGATGTGGGGGGTATTTTTCTTTTATAGGCATATTCTAATTATTTTTTTAGTTTAGGATATGGTTAACATTAGTTAAGCATGTGTATGGGGGTATTTTGGTATTACATATCACAAAGGCACTTTGGTAAATATATATATTAAGAAGTGGGGTCAGTTTTGATTCCAATTAAAAGAGACATGTGTTACTTTATATTGACATGTGTCATACATTAAAGGCTTGTGTCATCTTCTTTAATTAAGCTTAGTTAATTTAGTGAAAGGCGTTTTATTGTATTAAGTTATGTTTAATTTTTGTCAGGTATGATTTCGAGAGTTTTGGACTTCAATAATCAGGATCTTATAGTGCTTTAATTTTAGGGTTTCTTAATGTCTTGGTCGCAATGGGACAATTGGAATTTGAGCTCAGTATGTGTTGGATGGTCAACGTTTAAATTGCACGATCCGGAAGAACTTACAGGTGTTCATTGAAAGGTCTAGAGGTTCAATTCGAGTGTATGTAACCCTTGAGTCCTTTGAAATATGTAAAGAAATAGCATAACTAAATGGTATCTGTATGTAAATATAATTCCAAAACTGTTCCTAAATTGTCCCGTGTTTAGGGTTCAACAATACATGATTCATTTCTTGGTAAGTTAGATGATCTTGGGTACTCTAGTATGGGTATTATGATGTTCTTAGGGAAATCTGGAAAAACTATGATAGTTGGTTTCTCAATTTGGTGTTTGTGTGATTTGTGGTGAAGCTCCAAAGGTCTTGTATTGTGTCAAAATAATGTACAGTGATCCTTAGTATCAGTATTCAAGTGTACATGTGATTTGAAAGGCATTGAAATTTTTAGACAGGGCATCTTCGTGGACAATTAGATTCATGGGTTAAGATAAATTTGGGTACTATTCTATACGTTCTTAGATGCCATGAATTTATGATGGCCATGATGATTAATGTTTTAGGAGAACACCTGAAGACTAAGCATCTATCCTCCGAGAGTCTTAGTTAAAATCCTGTATGGGCTTTAAAATTTTTTTGAATTGGTAGTATATTATACCTGCTAAATCATGGTTGCCTTGAGTACTAGCTATTGTCTTTATACCCCATCTGAGAAAAAATAGAGAAAGCTTTAAAAGGTCTAAGTCAAAATTTGGTATCAACATATTGCCCTCTTTAGTATGTGTTGCTTGTCATCGAATGGCAAAGGAAGCAAAATGTTGAATTCGGACTTAGGCTAGACAATATTTGATATCTTTAGGCGTCTCATGAACTTGTGTCATTTCTAACTAATGAATTATGATTGTAAGCTCAAAGAGAAACATGTAAAATCCATTTGCCTTGTGGGGATGAAAATATATATGGTTTGAAAAAATTGACCTGGTTTTAAAAAAAATTGAATTTTGAAAATTTAAAATGTTTGATGAGTCACTTTTTTATGGTAAACATATTTTAGTGAAACTCTTTCAACTAGTAAGCATTTTTTTCTCTAACACTATACTCAGTCGAAATACATAATAATCTTCAATAGATAGAATTTTTGGAAATGTAGTGAAAGTTGTAAAAGTCATTGTCATGCAAAAACTTTGAAAATCATCTAAACCAATTGGTCAAATATAACCCATTGTATAAGTTATGATTATTATTATGTTTTTCACAATCTCTTGTTCTTATTTAGATTTGTCATTAATTTATGAATCTTCTTTTCATGTTTCCCATGATTTGTATTCTTGGATGGATCTATGACTAGAAAGATGGAAAACCCCTCCTTCAGTGTGTGTTTGTCCAATGTGCTTGATACATTGTGATGTGCTTGGTGTACTCAAGATTCTTTGAGGAGGATGGGATCCTCTTATTGTCTAAGAAGATGAGGAAAATGTGTGAATCTCATAATCCCTATGGTGTACTTGGTGTACTCTCACTAAGAAGAAGGATATCATGTTTTTCTTGCTTGCAAAGGTATAGGAAATCAGATGTGCAAATCTTCTTTTTCCTATGGTGAACTTGGTGTACTCGGTGTGCTTAATGTTTACAAATGGCTTAACATATAGTCAAACCATTGGAATAACAAACTTTAAAAACAATTAAACAATGAGATTAATGAAATATATATATATATATATATATGAAATGAAGAATTCATACAACCATTGTAGGTTTAGAGAATATAATTTATTGATGACTGTCGGCTGTTTACACAGGGTTGTACATAGAATGAGGTAGTAGATCACCTCCTAATAGAACTAATAAAATGAAAAAAAGAAAAGAAATAGAGGACATCCATCGACTCTAAAAAAAAATACTATGAAGAATCTAAGGAAATGATAAAGATGAAATTACTCAAATCCTATGGGACAAATTGTTTAAAGATAAACATCCCTAAGGAAAGTAATGTGAGGTTGATAATTAGGATGACACTTGTGTGCATATATTTGGTTTCTTGGCAAGAGGCCCCTCCTCTTCGTTTTTTCTACTATTTATAGCCTCCCTTGTTCAGTTTCCTTCCTTTTTTATAGGACAATCACCAATTGATTACATCTCTAATCTTTATTTACACGTCCTAAAGTTACCTCATCTCCACATGCGGTAGGGATTTGGCACCCCCTTGTCCCATGCATGCAGGAGGGGACATATCACTTCAAAAAGTGATTTACAAATTTTATGGGAGGTTTAAATCACTTTTTGATGTGATATATGCCCCTACATGCAAGGGCACTTTAGAAGGGGGCACCAAATCCTGAGGGCTCCACGTTACATCTGTATTTTTCTAGAAAGCACACAACAAGAATGTGCTTAAGAACAAAACACCATCACCTGTATCAAATCTTTCTCAAGTAATGAATGTTAATAAGGAATATGATGCAGCCATTATATAGGAGAACAATGTAAAAAGCCGAACTATTCCAAAACCTTTTAGTATTGATCAAAACCACTGGTCTTCTCCCAACAGATCCCTGAAAATAAATGTTGATGCAACTACAAGCGTTTCATGTGTGGTAGTCACTATTCATTAAGATCATTCAAGATCTTTCAGAGGGGTTACTAAAATCTTCCAAAGTTGCACAGTAGAAGAGGTTGAAGTTTAGGACTTTTATATTGGAATAATATTTGTTCAAGGTTTTTCTCTCATTGACCCAGGTTTAGGTGACCTATATCAATAGAGTGGGTTTGGTTAATGCATCAATTAAGAGGACTTTTCATACCTTCGAAGGAAAGAAATGGTGAACAAATGAAATTCCTATTGTTATGAAATATGACAACACAGTACAAATATCTTAATCAATCCAAAGGGGTTTCTACTCTATCCAGAACGTCTTCCTCGATAGTGAGTAATCAATCACAAGAACAACGAATGAATCGAATTCAATCCCTATAACAAAGCTAAAGACTATGTTACATTACTCCTACCCCTCCGCCTAAGATAGACTTAATTAGATGATGATGTTAAGGATTCCTTTTCTTTTGTCTCTTGTCTATTTATATCAGATCGATTGGTTGCGGCATCCTTTCCCTTTTCCAAGTTGCAGAGTGGTTATTTCCCATTTTTTCTTACTTGTCAACACAACTGTTAGTTCCAATCTTCATCGTGGTGTCAAACACCAATAATGGGATGCATCATGCCCCTATTTCTTCAACTTCGTGTGAGCAGTGACCCACATTCGTTGTGTGCAAATGATTAGGACACGTATCACCATGTAACAGAATTTGCTCTCTTCTCATTCCCGTTGGGAGCACGCTTTGTGTCCTCATGCTAGTGGTCAGGTTCAAAATTAGTAGTATCCACGTGTCTTAAATTCATAGGAGAGATTAAAAATGGTATCAACAAATGCCCCTGTGCACAAGCTTCGTTAACAAGACACATGTTCTCACTTTCTAACACTCTAGATTCATCCACATGGGCTTCATTGATTGTTTTGGTGATTTTTGCTTGAGGATGTAACTTATCTGACTCAATTATCTCAATCGTTGCTTTTTCAAGCTCGATAGGATCTCTAATGCTACCTACACCCCGAATTTGCTTAACTTCCAATAGCCTCATTCAAAGTGATTTTTTGGCGTTTTGCTTGGGAAACTAAATTGTCCTTATCTTCAAGCAGCAATCATCATCTCTACGCATCTATAAATACCTAACCCGATCATCAACTTGGTCTTATCCCTCTTCATAATGGTCTTATGCTAATCTTCTTTACAACCATGTCAGCAGATCTTAAAACTCTGGGGTGGTTTTAACCTTGTTAAATGGGGTAATTTCCCTTTTTGGCCTACGTCTAGTATCCAAATTTTCTTTTTCAAGAGATTACCTAATCTTTATTTCTCACATTTGGCCCCCTGCCCAATTGACCACCGCATAGCTGGTGGGTGGTCATTTCATCTTAGGTCTCCTTTTTTCTCACAATAATCTTCCTTTTATAAGAAGTTGGAGGATTTTTTGGACTCGTCAGATAATCCTAGGGTACCACTTGGATTGTGTATGAGTGTTTTATGCATAGGGACAAGGCACCATCCGTAACTTTAGAGACGAAACCCTATTCAATATCCCACTCAAACCCTAATCATACAAAACAAATCTGAAAAAGGGCATGCATTAGGAAAGGCACACCTACTTGAGCCCCTTATTTTGCTCCCTTGAGATCAAACTATTCTATGAGGTGACTCTTGAGGTGACCTCCAGGGAGTCTTAACACACCTCACCCTGGGATCCTCTACTCGTGGTAATAGGTAGGTTGAACAGTTTCTGCTAGAACCATGCTTTACCTTTGTTTAACACTAACTTTTATGCTTCATGTCGATTAGTACTAGGCCACTTTCTATTGTTTATGCATTTATCAAAGTTTTTTAAAAATGATGTACTGTCTCCATATGAGCATCTGTACTTAATCTTCTCATAATAATATTAATAATAGTACATTTTTTCCTTAAACATTTTGTGTCTCAATATGAGTATTTGTACTTTATTGACTCAACAATATTATCAATAGGACATTTTTTTTCTTAAGACATTTTTTGTCTCGATATGAGCCTATATACTTTATTAACTCATAATAATACGATTAATAGTACATTTTTCTCTTAGACATTTTTGCCCACATTAGAGGTTTACAAGGATTCAAATACTTACCATCGATTCCCCTCGCCTGTTCTATGCCATCGATATGCGTAAGTCAATATGCATTCCCATCGAGGACCTTACTAACCTAATATAGTCCTTCCCAAGTAAAGGACCACTTCCCAACACTCGGGTCTTTCATACCTAGAGGTAGTATTACCTTTTAGGCTAATTTTTTTTCATGGAAGATCTTGTATTTAACTTTTTTATTATATTCTCTCGTAACTTTTTGCTTCTACACCAAAGATTAATTTAAAGCCCTCATCCAAACCTCATCAAAGTCGACGAGCTTATCTTTGTTACTGTATGATAATTGATGTGGCTTAAATAATTTTTCCAAGCCACTCTAAGTGGTTTCACAGTAATTTTCACGGGTAACACCGCCTAGGCATTCTTTGTGAAGGATTTCATAAGTGGGTAGGTTTCGAGCAATAGTCCTTCCTCGGAGCATAACCCTTCCAAGTCGAGCCCCTTGCTACTTGGAGTCAAAACCTCATCATCAAACAATGCTTGTGGGGCCTTTTCTTGTTCCTCAAGTTCTTGAGACTCCTCGGATTTGGGTTGCTCCTTTGTGTCGACCTCCATACTGTATTCCCCTATCTAGGTTCTTTTAGTTCATGACTTGGCCTGTGTTGATGCAAATGGGATTGCCATGACATTCCTATCCTTTCCGTATAATCAACTATCATCCATGGCTCAAACAAACTCTTCCACTTCCAGTACTGAAACCAGTTTTTATTGCCTTTTGGAAAAAACTACCTTGTTCGGTTTCGCTTATTACCACGCACCTAACCATTGTGGTGTTGTCCGGTACAGCACCTTTTCCCTTGCTACTTGCCTTTGTATATCCCTATCGAGTACCTTTTTATCTTGATGCTCGATTCTCTTGTAACTTAAACCATTTTTGTTAGCCATACCTATGCAAGGCAAGAAAAAACCCTTTTTCATAGCCTCTCGATTGGCGCAAGTCCAGCCAATTGTGACTATGTCAACGTTGACCAACCTTGAGAAAGAGTTGGTGTCGACTACTCTGCATTGAGTAGTAAATTGACCTGTGTGCTTGATTGCCTTCTTATTATCATCATTAGATACCTAATTAACTATGACTATGTCGACGCCGGCTGACTTTGAGAATGGGTTCGTATCGACTACCCCGTATAGGGTAGTAAATCAACCCATGTGCTAGATTATTGTCTTACATTCGTCGCCAGAAAAAATGGTGAAGCTAGTGATCTTATGCCTTTGAGGGAATCTATACTCCTTGTCGATCTATGAAGGTAAAGCTTCCTATATACATGCCTTGTGGTTCGTCTAACGCCTAGTTTATATGATTGCTCAAATGCATAGACACCACAGCCTCAACTATATGTCAGCCTTGTATTTTGTCCAATGTTTAATTAACCTACATGATTGCTCAAACTCATCAATAAAATGGTCTCAAGGTAGCAGATTTTCGTCGTACTCTAGGTACTCATACTGATAGCTTGGGCCCCAGTATAGTTGGTGGTATGGGTTATATTAATCTAGGTGCGGTGCTCGAGGCTCATACTTGTTTGGCCTGGCCACATAGATAATTTGAATTCTCTAGCACTTAATACCTCTATTGAAGGTATCTAGCCTTACTAAAACCATTATAACCCATCAAGAAAACCATTGGGCATTTTTCAAGATATGACTGCCTCTGGAACCTCATTGGGTGTTGTAAACTCATGGTCCATGTAGGTTGGTTTTGGCCTCAAGGGAGGAGCTTGCCCCCCATGACTAACTAATTAATAATGAGTCTCTCCATGTTGGTGGCCCATATGAGTCACAACTCGCTAACTATTGGGAAAATCCATCACCTGATCTTACTCCCCAAATCCACTCAAGGTACTAGGCATGGGGTTAGAGGATCCTCCTCCATCAAACTATCATCTAGTGTCATGCTCTGGTTCTCTCTCGAGTTATAGCACTTCAACCATTGGTCGGAGGGCTATAATAAATGCATTGGCCAGCCTATCCGGCAATGCCTAAAACCCTCTATCAATCTTGTCTACTAGGACATCAAGTTTGGTGTTAAGCTTTCAATATGTTGCATACTATGTCTCTTCATGAGCAGGAGCATTACTGCTAGGGCCGGCCCGGCCCTAGCCCTCGCCCTCAAATTGGCCTGAAAAGGCCCGGCCTAAGCTAGGCCCGGTGAGGGCCCGAGGCCCGCACTTTTATTGAGGGTCGGGCTTGGGCTTACCTCGGCCCGGCCCGAGGCCCACACTTTTATATATATAATATATTTATTATATATACTATACTAATTATTTTAAAATTATCAATAGTATATAGCTTAGTTGGTAAAAATTGTTTTTTACAAAAGTATTGGGTTA
>JAOXJP010274767.1:0-34351 GCA_025762735.1 Platanus orientalis
ATTTGTATATTTGATTAATTTGGAACAATTTGGGTTGGCTTGGGTTGGTTTTGGGCTACTCACAAATTCTGTCGCGAAAAGTAATGTTAGAAAATATAAATTGTTTTCGACGAATCAACAATTGAGTCGTAAAAAATTATAAAAATAAAAAATAAATTAAAATTTAACTTTTGGCGATGCATAGAGAAAGTCACAAAATGTCAAATAATAAAATATAAAAATTTTTAAAATTGATTTTGGCGATGCGTTTTTTGCGTCACCCAAAGTTTGATACCCCTATCTTGTAGGACACAAGTCCACTTTTCGCAATGCTGTAGGGGCACTTTTTGGTGACTCAATTAGCATAGTGGATGAGTAACTTTTGGCAACTAAAGTTCTGGAGTCGCCAAAGACTTTCTGTTGTGCACGTATTGCAACATGTTGGCGACGCGGTGGTTTGAGTCGCTAAAAAGTTTTGACGACTCATTTTTACACCTTTGGCCATTCTCTTATGCATTGCCAAAAGTGTCTTTTCTTGTAGTGTTATGTGATTAGAGATCCCATGAAGTAGGCTATGAATAACAAATCATAAAATAACTTTTAGAGCACTGTCAAGTGAGAGCTTAAGCTCTTAAGTCCCTCCTTATGGTGTAGACAGTGCATAAATTGCAACATAGTTGATGATGAGTTATGAAACTCTTAATGAATTCATAGTCTACAGGTGGTACAGTTAGTTGTAGTTTGCACATAATGAATTCACCTATGTGAGTATGGAAGTGGGGCCACTTCTTATTATAATTTGGGGTAAGTTCACTAGAGCGCTCATGAAACCAGGAGTGACATAAAGCCAAAATGTGTCAAACCGTTTAGAATTGAAAAGTTTGAAGAAATTGAATGCGGGTTATAAATTCAGTAGGTTTACACAATACGAGAAAAAAGAGAATGGTTCAAAAGAGTTACTTTACTAAGCTCTTGTAAATCTTAGTTTGTGTATCTTAAATATTGGTTCAAAGTAGGTCTTTTAATTGGATCAGGTTGGCTCGAAGCCTGACTTGTCTGGCTTGAAGAATGGGCAAGCTGGGCAAGTTGAACTTGGGGTAAGCCAAGTTCGGGCCCAAATTATCAGCCCAAAGTGATTTACGGGCCAGGCTCAGTCACAATGTATCTCAACCCGAAACCTAGCTTGGCCCATCTTGAAGTATGTAAAACCTTATAGAAGCCCAGTCCTATGTTAAATATGTACCATTGAATTAAACTTAATCCAACAGTGTAGAATATAGTGTAAGGCTCAAACCCTAATCTTTACATTATATCTTTTACGGTTTTTCCTCTACTACTATATCCTCACCTCAATCTTCAGCCCGATCAGTCTACATCGACATCATTTTCTTTCCATCTGTAGTGCTCTATTCCCTCTCGCCATCACCATTCATCACAGTCTCTCACCATTGTCTCTCGTTGTTGCCTCTTGGCAGTTATTTAGGGTTTATTTGGGGAGCGATTTCAAAGCTTTCGAAGTATGATGAATCAATCGCTCAGTCACTACGGACTACTAGCTTCAAGTATTTGCTCCTTTAATCTTTTACATTCCTCCATTTTCTTTTGTAAATTTCCCTTTCAATTTTAACAGGCTAGCACTAGTGAGAAGACCACTTGTCTCCCTTTTCTTTTGTAAATTGCCATCAAGGGATTCCTAGAATAGACCATAGTCATGTTCACTTCTCATCTCTCCCTCTCTCTCTCTCTCTCTCTCTCTCTCTCTCTCTCTCTCTTCATTTTTGCATCTTTGCTTCCTTAAACCCAAACCATGGGAACCTGGCAGATTATCGTTAGGTGTTTACTATTACCACTTACCACCCTCATTAAGATATTAGGGGAGCTGATCGGAACCGTCCCAGAGTCCTTGATCTCAGTGCTGCAAGCCATGGTCTCCCTCGGGAAGTTGGATGCTTTCATGATGAGGTAGGAGCTAGTCGAAGGAGTAGTGGAGAGGGTAATGGTGTGTTGTGGTTCTAGCAATAGGAACAGGATCGCCGTGGAGGTGAATGATGGGGTTTTTGGGTGGGACAATGAGACAGAGAGTCTTGATGCCATGAAAAATGATGGAGTTCGGCAACCAAACAAATCAGAAAGCATGGGATCAACCTTAGTACTGGCCAAAAGCATCATATTCAGCCTACAATATCTACCTGCTCGATGAAGTCTTCAATGTCGTTGATGCTTTAATTGTATCAGAAATATTCAGACTTAAATCTTTTTGTTGTTGTACTTTAGGTTGTTATTGGCCCAAAATTATCGCAAATGAAAGTGGAACATAATAGTTCGAACAGCCCGAACTCAACCCAAAGCCCAAAATTTTAAGATGGGTCAAGCTTGGGTTGACTGTCTTGGGCTGAATTCAGTCCCAGGCCGGGCTTGGGCACATGTATAATATTTCAAGCTGGGCTCAGGTTGACTTTGGTCCAGTACAACCCAACCTGATTGACAGCTCTAGTTTAAAGTCCAAAAAACACCGGTCTCAATGCATTCAATTTTCGTTGGTTCAAATCCTAGTTTAATTATTTTAATATTTTAAAATTGTTGGGGGGATTATTGTCTTGAAGATTCAAAATATTGAATCATTAATACATTAGACCGATCAAACATAAAGAGGACAGATCCAAACACAAATTAGATCGATCCAAGTGCTTTCAGGAAATGCTTAGAGCTGGTAGAGACAGTTTGGACCAGTCCAAAATAGGTAGACAGATCCAAGTTGTATGGATCTATCCAAAATAGATAGACTGATCTAACTGTGTGGTAATTGAAAAAACTGTCCGAAAGATTTTGATTGTTTTCTCTTTTGAATGGGTGTTTAATGTGTCTACAAACACAAGTGGTGTGATCCATATGGAAGGATCTCTCTCTCTGTTTATTCACTATATTTTCTATGCAATTGTTTTGAGTTACTAAGTGAAAAAAATTCATTTTTATCTCTTCAATTTGAGTTTATTAATTCATTTGGTTTGAACCATATTCATTGTCATTCACTGTAGATCTTTTTATACTATGCAGGGTTAAGAAGTCGTATGGTAGAATCCTGACACGGTCACTGGAAAGCTTTTTCCACGTCAAAATAGAGGAGGCAAATACCATCAAGGACATTGCCGTCCAATACGTCTTGATCGTAGAAGTTTTTGTATTATCTTTCATATTGTTGATTAGTGTCTACATTGAATCATAATTTGAAATCATTGTTAACAACATCCACATTATATTGATTCTCAACCTTATACCCTCCATGATGGGACTAGTTGGAATCCAAAAATGAGCGCACCGAACCCTGCCGTGCGTTGATTTAGCTTGTCTCCACCCCCTTAAACCACCCAGCATTCACAAAGAAACAAACACCGCATATATTAATTATCAGGAAGTGTTAAATCCTAACCCCATCAGCGCGTCAATGCGTTCACACTCCCACCTCCACCTTAACGAATAAAGGAAAGAGAAGAAAAGCAATTGTTTTCTTCTTGTATACGCCTTCATCTCTTCACATCTATCATCAAAGTAAATATTCTCATTATCAGGGAAATCAGTGCTGTTTGGTAATGGACTAAGGAATCTAAGGTGTTTGAGTGACTTAAAGACATGTTTTGATGTTGAGATCAAGTGGGCTCTCTCTCTCTCTCTCTCTCTCTCTCTCTCTCTTGTATATAACAAATCCATTTTCTCATTCTCTTAAAGGTGTTCGTGTGTGTGTAAAGAGAGAGAAAGAAAGAGACAGATGAGGAACCGATCACCTAGAGGGTTGTGTGTACCGCTCAATAGGGTGAAACCTTACGTCGCCATGGTCTCCGTGCAACTTGGCTACGCCGGATTGAATATCGTCTGCATGCTTTGTTTGAAGCGTGGGCTGAGTCACTACGTACTCGTCATCTACCGCCACGCCGTTGCAACACTCGTCATCTCCCCTTTCGCTTTGGTTTTTGAAGGGTCTATCTCTCTCTCTCTCTTTCTCTCTCTCTCTCTCTCTCTCTCTCTCTCTCTCTCTCTCTCTCTCTCTTATATTATTTCTGTATTTTGAGCTCTCTTGTGTTGCTTCTACAGGAGAACCAGACCAAAGATGACAATCTCCACCTTCTTAAAGATAATGGCGCTAGGTTTACTGGAGTATTACTCTAAATTCCCATAAACATAACCAAATTCTTACTTGTAGGAGATTAAATGTTTGATGAACTTGAGCTGAGGGGTCGTTTGGATGCACCCATTACACGGTTGACAGTTTCTCCAATTTCTTCCAACTGCGTTTTGGGGAAGGACAGTGTCCAGAGTCCAAATAAAAAAAAGTGAAAAGATGCTTTTTACCATGGGTTTAAGGATGTAATTCATTTTTTTCGGTCATGTGTCAGCGGCAGTGCCAAATTGATGCTGGACATATCCGAGCTAGAGACTATCCGGGATGCAGTGGCCACCTTGCATCACGCAAGTAGGATCTATCACTAAAGTAAAAATCCCAAAATAACGTCTGTGCTATCCATCCTTTTGCGTGTCCAAACGGGCCCATATTAAATCTCCAATATGTTAAGTCATCCAAATATATTCTCTATTTTGTAGAGGGTCTTATACTTCTAATCTTGATTACCAGGCCAGTGATTGATCAGAACTTATACTACGTGGGGATGAATTACACATCAGCAACTTTCGCAGCTGCCATTGAAAACGTTCTCCCCGCCATTACGTTCATAATGGCAATTCTCTTTAGGTAAGAGCCTCAAGTCACCTGCATGGTAATCTTGTGTACTTTCAACATAATAAAGGTTTCTGCACTCCAAACAAATTCCATTTGAAGCCCCATGGTGTCCTGGACGGAAAATCCTGGACAGAACATCTGCCCTCTAATTTTATAAGATGATCGGCTCGTCAGGTTGGAGCGATTGAAGATTAAGAAATTACACAGCCAGGCTAAAATTGTTGGAACTCTATTGAGCCTTTCCGGAGCGATGATCATGACATTGTACAAAGGCCCCATTGTAGATTTGGTATGGTCTCGGAGACGAAGCCAGTATGGAACCAGCAGTGGTGTCACTAATCAGCACTGGTTTAGGGGGACATCAATGCTTCTGGCCGCTTGTTTTGGTTGGGCTGGTTTCTTCATACTACAAGTGAGTTCTCTTTAAGCACATAAGGTAGGGTAAATGATCATCATTATGCCTTATTTGTGTGTGTTCCCTAGCTTGATCAAGAATGATTATTAAGCAACCATGTTTTCTCTTTACTCTATAGTGATTGAATGTGCTTAGAGAAACTAACTACTATAATTTGCTATCCTGGTCCAGTCGTTCACACTAAAGGCATACCCAGCAGAGCTCTCTTTAACTTCCTTAATATGCTTGATGGGCATGCTGGAAGGTACGGTAGTGGCACTTGTGAGGGAACGTGACTTTAATGCCTGGTCCTTGGGTTGGGACTCTAGGCTTCTTGCTCCGATCTATACGGTAGGTCTAAATGAGTCTGATAGATATAACTGTAAGCATGCACTGTTTCTTGATCGATGCACATTTAGTTGGTGAATTATTGTGTTGATGTTTCTGAAAATGTGATGATTTTAACCTTTTGATGTAGAAGATGAAAATTTCTGACAGCGGATCATCAACCACCGGTAAACTATCCTTAATACAGTGCATGCGTGTTATGACAAAACGGATCAGATTCAAGTTGACAGCAACATAAAACAGAAATGTGAAAGAACAATCACACAGAACACAAGATTTACATGGTTTGACAAGATTGCTTATATCTACAACCGAAGATGATCAAAAACTTCCATTATAATAAAGTTTATAGAGTTTTAAAAGTCCAGAACAAAACTCTCTCAAAAAACCGACAGAAATCATCTTACCAAACCCTTTACCAAAACCTACAAACAAGTTTATATATAAGGGACACAAATCCCAAGAAACCTTATTACATAATGCAGCTCAAAATCCCAAAATACCCCTGAAATGGATCCCTTATGTTTCGGGTTGTTAGACCCAAATCGGGTTTAAAAAATGGGTCACTCTTTGGACTGCACAAACGATTGCATTTCAGGTTGTTTCCTATGAGGTGTCTGTTTGCAATGATAATTCTATTTGAATATAATACCCAAAAAAAAACTCTATTTGAATAGGCTTACTAGGGTGCAACAATACAAGCAGAACATCTCATTGTGATGAGCCTTATCCTGTCCTGATCGCACAAATTACTAGGAAAGGTGGACAGAAACCTTCAAAAAAGTGTGAAAAGTGATTGATTTCACTTTTTGGGGGTACCTGTCCATGTAGAAGAGGATCCTGTGGACATTCGAAGGAGTTCACATCATCTCCAATCTGAATGGACAGGTACCACTTCGGACTCTTCTCAAGATGTGACATGATGTCTGACAAAGAATGTATTAATAAATATACAAGTACTTATCTAGTGTGTATTTACCGTAGTGCACTCCTTTGATCCATATGTATTGATTCAAATACCTTTGTTAGGCCACATGTCATGTAGTCATTGGTAATGGAGTGGTAGCTATCCATGCAGACTAGAGATGATTCATGTCAACAAAATTTTTATCTTGTCACCGTGTCAACCCGTATGGATTTTCGGTTTTGCTTCTCAAAAGGATAGGTTCGGTAATGCCTCTACACTGAGGACTTTTGCAACAGAACAATAACACCCCAGTTGGATAAAAGAGAACTTGCATCAATTGCAATAGAGCACAATATGAATCGAAAATGTACCTTCAGACATATTGTCATAGTCCTTCTCCTAAAGTCAAGGGGGAACTTTGTTGAATCCGACTGTGAGATACAATTGATTTGCCTGATACATGACTTTTGATAACTACTAGTTAGCCCTTGGTTAAGTGCGACTACTACTGTTACTCTCTGATAGAAATAAATGATTTGATGTGTGTTTGATTGGATCATTTCTTTTGTTGTCGTCTTCTCTATTTGTAAGATCCCTTTGATGGCTTCAATGGCTCCACTGTTGTCATGTTCCCATGTTCACTCATAACTATATTTTGGTTTGGGTTGTGAGAATTCTACTCCCTGACTGGTCCAAACCATAGGTTTCCCATTCACTGGCTGGTTCACCCATCACTTATATGCGGGACAGTTGTCAAGTGCTGCTACACTCTAACCTCTTCATCCCCCACCTAACATGTCATATTTGATAACCTTCTACCAGATCATTACATGTCGTTCATTGACTGGTGAATCTTAAAATATGGCCTAACAAATGTCCCCCACATGTGTGACCTCCTTCGCATTGGGTTCATGCATCTAGACTATATTAATTAACCTTACTGGCTTACATTCAAGGATGTAACTGATTTGACTAAGTAATCCCACACGGCACCACTTTCAGGATAGAATATCTTTTGGATTTGATTACTTCCAAGATTTGCCTAACTTCTAGTAATCTTGAACTGAATGGATGCTAGTTTCTTTATGAAAAACTGAACCACATTTGTTATCTATGGCAAACCTTTCTCTTGACGAGTCTATAAATACCGACTTTGAGTTCCAATCTGAGTTCATCCTTCTTTGGCATGATCTCATCATATCCCCTTTGTGACTATGTCTTTGGACCTCGATACTCTGGAGTGGTTTCAAGCGTTGTTAAATGTTTTAATTTTCTTTCTTAACTTATACTTGATACTCGAGTTTTCTTGCTCATGAGAATGTTAGTTCTCAACTTCTCACGTTATGTTCTCAACTCGACCCACCACCCTATAGCTGAAGGATAAACGTTTCATAATTGGTCTCTTTATTTCAAGGAGTTGTATGAGCACATGGTTTCACTATGCGACCATAGAATATATACTTAGGTAATGGAAGGTTGCCTTACGGATCAGAAGATAGTGCCATCCGCAACTTTGGAGATGGAGTCTTCCGCTCCACATAATGTCCTCGGCGGATAGGGATGTGAGAAAACCTAAGGAGAGGCACGCTGACTTAATCCCCTTCATTTCTTTGCTCCTTAACCTTGGATATGTCGTGCTAGAAACTCCTGAGATGACCTCGAGACAAATGGATGCTCCTCATCTAGGTTTCTTTGGCCTTCGACAATGTACTGGTTAAATAGTTTCTATAGGAATCTGCGCTCAACCTCTGTTCATTGCCAACCTTGATGCTCTATTATGACCGTATAGGCCATTATAGGTTTTAGAAACAATGCATATCATTGATATGAGCCTTTGACATCCTTTTGCTATTTTTAAGACATTTTTTCCTTTAGACATTGTCTGCCTCGAGAAAGGTCTTTGTAAATTTTGACTTATATGCAATGAAATTTTGCTTGTACATTTTGTTCTTGAACTATTTACATTGACATTAAAACTCAGTAGCATCAAACCCTTTTCTTTTATAAGACATTCCTTGCCCTTACATGAGCCATAGCGTTTGGCTCAAGTCAATTGGTATATGATATTTTTGCTTTCGACTTCCTCCTTTTGACAAGGAGGTTTATATAATTCATCGTTGAATCTTACCCTAGTGTGCTAAAAAAGTTGACGCATGTCAGTTTCCCATGCTTTGTTGTCCTGGCTTGGTTTTTTCCATGCGGATAACCATCTTGCCATGCTCGGCCTTTCAATGTTCAGAAGTTTTCTTGTCTCCTCAGACACACCGTTGAGTTCGCCTCTCTATCTCTTAACATGACTCCAATAATTTTGATCAGTCATTCTACTGCCCTTAAATATTGCGCTTCTAGGGTTGGATCCTCCATCATTGAGTCCTTCAAAGAATAACTCTCCTATGATGGGAGATTCTTCATCTCTGACCTCCCCTTTGGTCAAGATCATGCCCATCGAGCCCAAGTTACTAGGCCAATAGTGTAGCTTGTTTATTTCTTTCTTTGCCTCTAGACTCATTTCATTTTCAAGTCTTTTTCTCAAGTCAATGTCACTTCCTGGAAGTGAAATTTCTTTTCGACAATTGCCTATGCCCCAACTATTTTCAATCTCATTGAATATCAAGTTGTCGCTCATTCATGAGTGACACAGTGGCAAGATGCTCCACCTCATTTTTTGGACTTCGACATCTTGTTCGAGTACTTGTTTAGCTTGATACTTAACGCTCATGGCTCTTGAGTCAAAGTCACTATTGCGGTCATTTTGTGACCACCCTACTCGAACTTTACACATTACATCAACCATAGTTAAATTAACTTCAATAGCCTTGAGACTATATTGACCCTTCTCTTTTGGACTAATTATCCATTCTTGTGCTCGACAATTACTCGACATCTCTTGCTAGTTAACTTGATGATTATGGGTAAGCTAATGTCCCTTTATATTGGGACACGGTTGGACTTCACTTCCTTTGTGTGGCATACCATTCGGCTTGTTGATTCCTCATCTAACCCGTTTGTTATGGCCATCGAATTTAGTCTTTGGTTTCAGTCTCGAGGTTCACATTTCATTGTGACCTCATCGAAAGTCTTTAATAAGCTTTCAACCTTGTCCATGTGGGGAATCAAAGTTGGATTGATACATTTGTAATCTCCTATGGTTTAGTTGATCAGTAGCTATGAATCTCCATAGTCCTCGAGGAGTCTAGCCACTAAGTTTTTTAGGACTTTGTGCCCTTAGATAAGAGCCTTGTATTCATCTTGATTGTTGGTAAATTCACCATCAAGCTTGAAGCCAGATTCAGTGGTTGTCCCTCTCGGAGATTGGATAACCACTCCTGCACTGGATCTTTGCTTAGTCTTGGATCCATTGAAGTATAGTCACCACAGAGTAAGGCTAACATAATCATCTTTGACTTCTATATGAATTGGCTGACACGAATGGTTAGCCAAAAAATCTGCTAAGGCTTGACCTTTCACGGGTGTTTATGGGACAAAAACGAGTATGGAACTCAAGGAATGATAGACTCCATTTTCCTATTTAAACTTTTACTATAGGTTGTGACAGCTTGTATTTCACAACATCAGTTTGAGCCACAACATATATGACATGTGAAAAAAGATAATGTCTCAACTTTACTGATGAAAAATACAAAGCTAGGCACAATTTCTTAATCATTGAATAGCTATATTATGCTTTCTACAGGACTTGACTTAAATAAAACACTAACTGTTCGTGACCATCTTCATTGTCTTAGGCTAACAGACTTGTAATCGAGTCCTCAATAGTTAAGATATATAACTTTATGTCTCTTCTAGGCGGCATTAATATAGGTGGCCTTGAAAAATATTCTTTGACTGCTTTGGAAGCTTGTTGGTGCTTTTCTTTTCTTTAAAATTCCTCGTAGCCTTTCATCTAAAGCAGAGGCAAGAATACTTTCATTTTTCCTACCATGTTAGAGATGAAATGTCATAAAAAGTTAATCTACCCAAGTAAACTTTGCAAATCCTTTGTAGAAGGTGGTTTAGCTTAAATGATTGCATTGGCTTTATTTTAATTTATCTCGGTCCCTTGGCTATATACTAAGAAACCAAGAAAGTTTATTGTGTTTACAACAAAAGCACTTTTGAAAGGGTTCATCTTTGATTGATGTTTCCTTTTTAAGGAATCACTTTTTTAAATCAAGTAAATGATCATCAAACTTTTGGGACTTCACACCGATGTTATCAATGTATACCTCCATGAATTTCCCAATCATGTCATGAAACAAGTAATTCATGGCTTACTGGTAGGTGGCTCCAGCATTTTTCAAGCCAAAAGGCAAAACTGTTCATTTGAAAGTCCCTATCAAATCAGGACATTGAAAGGCTGTTTTATGCCTATCTTTTTTGGCTATAAATATTTAATTGTAGCTCGAATGTCCATCCATGAAAGACAATATTTTATGCCCAACAACTCCATCGACCAACAAGTTAGCTATATACACAGGGTATTCGCCTTTTGGAATTACCGCATTGAGATTTTTGAAGTCTATACAGACCCTTAGTTTTTCATTTTTCTTGACTACCATCACTACATTTGACAACCATTGAACATACCTGGTAGAGCAAATGAAACCAACATCGAGCAATCTCTCGATCTCCTCTTTGACCTTTAACACAACTTCACTGGTCATTTGTCGAGGTGGTTGTTGGAAGGGAATGTATCATTCTTTCATCGGCAACTGATGCTCAACCAATTTTCTATCTAAACCAAGCATCTACGAATAATCCCAAGCGAAATAGTACTTATACTACTAAAGGGCCATCTTCATCTTCTCGAATTCTAATGGTTAGAGCCTAGCATTGATGTATGTTACCCATGGGTCCTCTATTGAACCCACGTTTACCTCTTTTAAGTAATCTTGGACTTCGACCTTCAGATCATCCAGCTTGGCTGGGGCCGTACTTAGCTTTTTCACTCCTATGGCTTTAAGCTCATAGAAGCTTTTGAGCAAGATGCACTCAACTAGGTATGTCTCAATTTTTCTCTCTATTAGATATTCTGACAATCTTTTCATAGCCATTTTGAATGGCCTTTGCCCCTACTTTATTTGAGTCAGTCATTAGTTTCCTTTATATTATACGAGTCTGATTCCTCTAGCTCTTATATTAGGCTAAGCTTAGCTAGCTCCTTGTACAGATATTTCAACTCTTCTTTTATGAAATAAGCATCCTCTTAAGTCTTCTGAACTATGACTTCTATCGGTTTTCCTTCTCTATTACACCCCACAAACTTGATTATTCTGACATTATCATCGTATAGTTGATCCTAGACATTGTTTGTTGAGGCTAAAAAGGCTTTTCATCTATATACACCACCTTGATCAAGTTATTGTCATTCCAAAATAATAGTAATTAATGTAAAGATGATGGAACACACCAACTCGAGTGTATCCAGTCTCTTCCTAGTAATGAGTTATAATTTGAGGAGGTGTCAACCATAATGAAAGTTGTTATTTGGGTCTTACTTCCTATTTTCAGTTTGAGGGGGAAAACTACTCTCGTCCTAGTGGCACTACTAGAAAATCCACAGATGAAAATGTCTGTTGGTACTAAGTCATTATTAGTCTTTGATAGCTTCTTCATCATGAAGATCAATAGTATATTCATTATTGCTCCATTGTCAATTAAGGCCCTATTTTCAAGCTGACTCTTCATATGTACTTTTATGCTTAATGGCTTTAAATGTTGGTTCATGCCTTTGGAAAGTTTATTGAAGGCAAGTTTACCTGGAGTTTCCATCTTTACTACATCTGGTTCGACATGCTTTGAGGTTTCATCCTTAAGTTCGACCGCAACAAGATTTTCGGTGACGATGTTCTAAAGTTCTTTCTCAACTTCAGAAACCTAATCATGTTAAGCTCTAAACTCAACAGATAAAGTGAGGATCATGTTGTAGTCAACTATTCTTTCCGAACAACTAATAAAGTGGATCATGGTTGTATTTTTGGTGTCATTCAAGAGATTATTTTTGATAGACTTTGAGGGTGTAAAGGAGTCTGTGAATAGTCCTTTATCGCAAAAATCTCCAAACTCATCTTCACTAGAAGGGATGTCTACCCAAAAGAGGTGCTCTTGCAGCTGAGCTTTCTTCCCTTTTTCTTAGGCAACAATTGGTGTTTCTTATGGTCTTTCTTGGTTGGCCTTCTTAGGCTTCTAGGCTTCCGACCAATGAGGACCTACATTGTTTATGACTGTTGGCTGTCATTAACATTGAGGATAGGGTAACATCCTCTCTCAAGCTTTTTGTGTTCCCTCTTGCTCGATTCGTTATCTAATGACAACTTGACTTGACTGACCATTAGACACTGGTCGGGTCTCTTGTGACTTTCACTTGCTCTGGGTGCCTCTTACTACAACCTAAACATCTGGTCAGAATTTGAGGCTTAATCCCCTTATCATGTTCTGGCTTGCTGTTTGAGCCATCTCCTCTTTCGAGTTCTAGTCATCGACTAGAACTTTGAGTTATGCCCATACTTATATACTGACACGCTCTGGATGTCTACATTGGTGAGGTCAATCGTACCCATCTTTCATGGTCCACTTAAGGTGGTTTGATCATCCTTGAGTGTCTGCATTCTTCACGCAGTGGCTCTTTTCCCATCCAGGTCTTGTTTACATATTGTCCCCTCTTCTTTTTCCCATTTATTGGGTCTCCAATCTTTGTTGCATGGGGTCCTAGCCCCCATCGTCTATCGAGGGGACTTTGTTGGTTGGAATCCTTTCGATTATGTCTGTGGGGCTGCTACCATAAGCTGGGTCATTATCCGATTTCATTTCTCACATAGGTAGAAGTCATCGTCATTGATCTCAAATTTCTCATCATTCTCATTGAATTCAAGCTCTCATGTCATTGCCTTGGGGAAGTCATACTTAGTTTTTCTTTTTTCAATCATTCCTAAGATTTCATCTTACACTGAGGCTTTTGATGATAAGCCTCGAGTGGTCGAATGATTCCTTATAGAAGTGACTACATTTGTATATGTCATGTCTGTGTGCTTCAACATTTGACTCATTATTATTTAAGGCTCAGTATACAGTGATCATATCAACATCTACCAATTTTGGGAAGGGGTTTGTGTCAACCTTCATGGCTTCAATCTTATCTTGAAATTGAAGCAACTTTTTATTGATTCTTTCTTGGATGACATTACAGAACACTACGCATTTGTTCATTGAGTGAGTAAAAGAATTATGCCATTTACAATAGCTCCTCCATGCAATTCCTTATGGTTCAGGACTTTATGTTTCCCAACCAACTTAATCTGCTTAGCTTTGAGCAGCAAGTCAAATATTTGGTCTGCGATGTTTAAGTTGAAGAAATAATTCTTCATGGCAGTTGTTGGCCTATTGGACTCCTAGGCTTGAGAGTCTTTCTTGGCCAAAGTGTCACATGTGAAGGGCCTACTCCCTATGAACTCTGCTAAGTCAACTTCGTAGTTTGGGTCTTAGTAGTAAGTCCTATATGATGCATTACGTCATTGGTTCTCTCCCTTTAGAATGCTCTCATATCGGGTAGCTTTTTCTGACAATTTGAACAAGTCAAAGAAAGTCATTTCTTCAAACTTTTTTCTTAACTCAAAGTTAAGACCATCCTAGATGGGTTTTACAAACTAGACCTCAGGCAGACCACTGAGGCACCTAGATTTGGCTCGTTTCAATTGCATGATAAATTGTTCAACCGTTTCTTCTAATTATTATTTTAGTCTAGCCAAATTAGTCATCGACACTCCTAAATCTGTTACAGCAAAGTGAAATTAGAATCGAGTTAAGTGACAAGTTTGTATACCATGTAAAAACTTGCCTCATCAACGCGTTAGGGAACAACTTTAGTTTGTAATATCCCTAACTTAAAAAATTTTCACATTGGGTGGTGAAGCAACTCATGTGTTCCATAGTCGTCTTACTGTCTTCATTTGAGAATGTGGCAAAGTTTGGTATCTTGTACCCTCGAGGGAATTCATAATCCCTATCGATTTGCTTAGGATAAGGTTTTTTATTGGTAGGCCATGTAGTCCACCTAAAACTAGACCCATATAGTTCCTAAAGGACACCAATCACCTATTATCAGGCATTTTGAGCATTTTCTTGTGGCACTATGCCATATAGCCGCTTCTGGGCTAGGTTTGCCCCTTGGAATGGTGGAGGTTGCATATTAGATCCTGCGCCCATACCGCCATAATCATTAGTATCGGGGAAGGTGTTACCCTAATGGTTTGGCGGTTCTGGCCTCCTGTTGGGCTAATGATTATACCCCATATGCCTGTATCATAGGGCATTTTACCCATGAAAAGGGTATCCCCAACTCGGAGGAGCTTGCCTTCTACTAGGTGGAAGCTCTAGCCACGTGTGCCCGTATCCATTCGTGTTATGAACACATCAATCGGCTCTATACCCTTGCTAGGTATTTTGGTTAGAATAATCATTTCTACCATTATGTTGGTCTAGTCCCTCATTTTAGGGGGGCTTACAGTTCATATCGAGGTGCATCCCTTGGCTCGAATGTAAGGTTCTCATGAACCTCGAACCTTTCGAGCCTTACTGGTATGCTTGGCTTGACAGGGTAACCCGCATAACCTTGAGCTAGCTCTCTATGTTGATCCTCCTGTTTGAGCTATAATTTCCTCATTGAGAGGTGGTACAGGGACGTCTTTGGTCCGGGGTTCCATCGGGTATCCAAGAGGTTTATCTTGCCCCCTGAGCCTATGTGAGGTCTCTGAGACATCCATTCCATCAGTCACTCTTCTACTTCTACTATTAGGGTTTTGATTAGATAGCATATTCTCCATGATAGGTTAGAGTGCCTTGGACAAGACTTCAGCCAGTACATTTGGCATCATCTGAAATTCTTTCTTGATTCTCTTAAGAAACTCATTAAGTTTTCCCTCGAGGTTCTGGGATAATTCATTCGTCTCATTTCCACTTGAGTTGACAAGGTTGTTTATCTTTTCTGAGTGGCATTTTGAAATCTCCCACTATGGTCGACAATCTGTTGGTTGTCAGCAAAATTTTTGTCTTATCACTAAGTCAACTCATATGGATTTTTGGTTCGGCTTCTCAAAAGGACAGGTTCGGTAATGCTTCTACACCAAGGACTTTTGCAACAGAACAATAACACTCAATTGGATAAAAGATAGAACTTTCATTCATTGGAATAGATCACAATATGAATCTAAAATGTACCTTTAGACAGATTGCCATAGTCCTTCTCCTAAAGTCAAGGGAGAAATTTGCTGAATCCGACTGTGAGATATAATCTATTTGTTTGATACATAACTTTTGATAACTACTAGCTAGACCTAGGTTAATTGCTATTACCATTGCTATTCTACGATAGAAATAAATGCTTTGATATGAATTTGATTAGATCATTTCTTTTGTTGTCGTATTCTCTATTTATAAGATCCCTCTGATGGATTCAATGGCACCACCATTGCCATTTTCCCACATTCGCTCATAACCGTTTTTTGGTTTGGGTTATAGGAATTCCACTCACTGATTGGTCCAAATTGTGGGTTTCCCATTTACTGGTTGGTTCGCTCATTACTTATATGTGGGATAGCTATCAAGCGCTACTATGTTCTAACCTCTTCGTACCCTGCCTAATGTGTCATATTTGATAACCTTCCACCAGATCATTACTTACTTCCACGTGTTGTCCATTAACTGGTGAATCTCAAAATATGGCCTAACAGCATTGGAAGGCCCTTTTTGTAGTCATGAAAGTTTTCTCATGCAAAATTTGCTTACACTTAAAATATTAACTATCTTCAAATAAACATTTGCAGGCAAACACTTAAATCAATTATTATTTCTTAAACACATCTATCCTTGTGTTTGGGTAGGGGTGGTATGCTCTGGGATAACATACTATGTGCAAGGAGTGGTGATAAGGGAAAGAGGACCGGTTTTTGTGACTGCCTTCAACCCTCTTTGCATGATCATCGTTGCTGCATTGGGGTCCCTGATTCTAGCCGAGCAAATTCACCTAGGAAGGTATACAGTGACATTTCCGACAAAGCATGATAATATATATACTTTTCTTACTTCGTTCATTGTGTACTTGTTTCATATGGTTTCTTCCTTTCTTTTTTTTTTTTTTAGTATCATTAGAGCAAATATCATAGTTGTTGGCCTTTATTTTGTCGTATGGGGCACAAGCAAGGATATTGTGACCACACTGCCATTGACAAGCGAGAAGAGACAAGTGTCCGAGTTATCCGACAATGGTACTAAAGCGATTATTGGCAATAGCAAGCGTGGAGGTGAAATTATGATGCCAGAGATTCCGACATAGATCCCCATATCCTAGAAAGTAGCTCATATCTATCACCAGCTGTTTGAAAATGGTTGATTTAAGAGGCTTTCTTTACCTTACAAATGTGAAGATGGGTATGCAATTTCATGTACATTTCTCAGAGGCCTATAATTGAAAGTATAATTATGTTTGCTTTCTGAGGCTTGGTTTGCTAGTAAAATTTCAACAGGCAAAGCATGTGTTGTTACACAATTTTGACATGTGGCAGTTGAGCTGGCAACCCAAAAGGGGGCCAGGTGTTCCAAACATCGTCCCCGCATAGAAAAGTGGTGGTAGATCATTTTTAAAGCCCTGTTTATTCAAGAGAATTAAGAATATTCTAGGACTATTTTTCTTAGAGAAAGAATCCGTATACTCTGCACCTGAGTCTGAGTGTATGTACAACACCCTGTTAATCACCATTTAGGGTGGGGCCCATCCCCTCTTTTGTGGGGACCATTTGTTGACATAGGAGCATAAGACCCTTCATTGCTGTAGGTTTCAATGCTTGCAGAGAGACATTGACAAAAAACCATTTTCTTTTTTATAAATCTTTTTGAGCTAACACTTTGTACATCCTCCTTCGAAATGAATAAAAGAAACGAGTAACATATGAGCCAATTCAAGTCGGATACATTCCCTCATGAGTCCAACACAACATGGATGGCTAGTGTTAGTACCTAAATTTGGTCTAGCAGGGGGCCAAGGGCATTCCATCAATTAATTTGCTTAATGGGATCTTCAAGCATCTCAAAACTGGGCTCCGGGCTCCTTTAAGCTTAAACAAGTCCTCAATGTCAAAGGAAGAGCACTTTAAAAAATCCTCCAATAATGCATTCTGCTGAAAAATGTCAATCCAAATAGGGCCTTGGCAAAAATGCATTTTTCCAAAATGCATTAATATTGTGGAAAAGGGAGAGATGCCAAACAAGCCATAGCATGGAGTATTTCAAGAACATTCATTGGACATGTGTTGTCCAAAATTCCAATCAACTACTCAAAATGTCCAAATGTCAAGCCTCAAATGTCCATCAATGAAATAAAAAATAAAAAATACCCTTAGAGTTATATCACCTATAAAAAGGATAATTTAACCAATTCAAGGAGTCCTCCATTTTTATTTTTATTTTATCTAACCTAGGAGGCATCCTTCAAAAGAATACTCAAGAGAATTCAAGGAAAATAAGAGGAGAGAAAGAGAGGAAGAATGAATTCTTGGTTAACTCTCACTGTAAATATTCTTACTTTAAACTCATTTCAATTTCAAATAGATCTACTTTTCTCCAATCTCTCTACTTTCATCAAAACCTTTTTATTCACGTAGGATTTATTGAAATTCATGGGTTAGTAATCTCGATTCCATAACATTTCATTCAATTTTGATATTGTGATCATGATGGAGTAGATCCTTCAATGTTTTTCTCTAATTTACCATATTTCTTGCTTAATTGATTGATTCTACATTTTGATACAATTCAACTAAGATCCATGCATTACGAGTATCAATTTTCTGAGAATCATATGTAGACTTTTACTTCTATGATCCATTCTCCAATGTGTTCTATATATGTGTAGATCTACAGCTTCTTCATATGATAGTTGTTCATTTACATGATATGTTACATGGTTTGCATGATCATCTTGTGAAATCTTGCTATGATGCTAGATCTATCAATCTTTTTCTCTAAAGCATTCAATATTTCTTGTATAATTCATGGTTGAGTTGCTGAGCTACAATTCTTAACAAAAAGAATTCCAAATTAGTCCAAATCCACCCAAATTGGAGATCAACTAAGCTCATCAACAACTCGGGCTCATCACCCCCAAGAGAGCCAAGTACCCAAGGGAAAGCCCTAGGAATGGCCTTGTAAAGGTACAAGGGATGTACTCAAGGATATTTCAAGAGTACAACCCTCTAGAGGGTCGTCCAAGATTAAATTCACACAGGCCCACAGATAGTTCTCTAGAAGGCTGTACCTGAAAGCATTCTTAGGGTATGGCCTCTAGAAGGCCATACTCCCTGAGCTCTTCTTCATCAAAGGATGGCCCTCTAGAGGGCCATACCTGAGGACCTTTTGGGCCGTACTCTTCCTAACAACCCCGCATTCCCTAGTTTGCTTCTAATCTTCTCCTAGCTTGCTCCAATGAGTTTCACAATCCATGCATGCACTTCAAGGCCTTTTTATGGGTCTAATACCCCTTCTACCAAGGACTTGTTACAATACCCCCACAATGTTTAAAAAGGGTAAAAATATAATTTTGTATGTGTAGGGGTAAAATTTTCATTAAAAACATTTTAAATAGACCTTACAGTGGTTTAGTAACATTTTTTATTAACTTAGAAGTGTAGAGCCCAAGTAGGATCATGAACTTGTTAAGTTACAAAGTTGTCCTGAAAGTGTATTTAGGATAACTTACAGGGCCCATTGACACTAATTCCGAGTAAATTACAAGTAATACCATTTTGGAAAGTTCTTCGAGTCTATTTTCTAATGCATCAAATGGTTTGTAATTTAGAATTTTGTAGCGAAAGTTATTGCAATTTTACTAAGGGTCGTCTGTGCAGGATTTTTATAGGAGATGTATGATCAATCACAGATCTCGTGATCAATTATGAAACCCTATTTTTGGTATGATCGATCATGAATGATGCAACACGACTCTTAGGACTTTCTAGGGTGATCCGTGATTGATCATAGATCTCGTGACAATCACATATCTCATGATTGATCACGAGATGCTTAGAAACGTTGAAATGTTTGAAAATTATGATTTTTGTCATTTTTATGATGTAGTTTTCTCCCATTTGACCCTCACAAGAGTGGGATCTCGTCTAGGATGACTTAAAATCTTCTTTACACTTCATTTAGGTCATTTAGACACATTTATAACAAGATGACGATTAGAGAGTTTTGAAGAAGAATGTTGGAGTTCTTCCACAATTGGGTAAGTTTCACTTCCAACTATGAAAATCCTTTTAGATTAACTTATTTTTCAATTAAAATTTTATAGTTTTACTTTTGTAATATTAGAACTATGCCTATTTTATAGAACAAGGTGTGAATAAAGGTTCAAGTGAAGGTTTCTTGCTTTAAAACTTTGGATTAAAGCTTTTGGTAAGCTGATCTCGCATACTATGGATGATGTAATGTATTTTCCTCTTTGATTCTTTTAGATCTTTGTATTTTAGTTATGAAAACCCTTTGGAACCTCTAAAATGTTTAAAAATCTTGATCTAAATCTTTGATTCTTGGATTTCAGCCTCTCTTGTAAGCAAATTTTACATACTATGAATGATGTGATGTAAATTTCTCTTTGATATTTGGAGTCTGGTATTAGGATCTTTTGAAATCTTTGAAAATGTGTGAAAACCTATGTTCTAAACCATTGAACCTTATGATTACTAGAATCTAAGCTTCTCTAGAAAGTAAATCTTGCTTACTATGAGTGATATGATGTGAATCCCTCTTTGATTTCAAATCAAGTGATACTATCCATGGACTTTTTTGAAATTATTGGAAATCTTTGAATTCAATTCTTTAAAACATGTTAGATCTATGGTTTTTTAGCTTGTTTAGTAAGTTTTCATGTTTCTTATGCTTGGAATGACTATTTTCTCATTGGAATCTCTAAAAATTCTATAAATCTATGCTTGAGACCATTGAATCTTTTTTTTTAAGATCTACACCTATTTTGTGAAAGATTATTGATATTAGGCATTGTGTGGATTGGTTTCCTTCATTGAAACCCCGTAGAACATGTGAAATATAAATTTTCCTCATGTGGATCTTTGAAAATTTATGTAAAGTTGTGAATCCCCCAAGATCTATTTTATTTATGATTAATTTGAAAGGTAACATTGTCTTGTTTTTTGTTTTGAAGACTAGAAGTGATATTGACTAATCTCTATGATTTGATTAATTGGAATACATGTGAATTTATGAATTTATGTGAAAATATATTGAACTCATTGATTCTATTGAACTTCATGCATCCTATGTGATTATGTGAACCATGTGAATCTTCTAATCCTATTACATGTTTGAATCATTAACTCTATGAGAAATCTTAGTGAATCATTGTGACTCCAGACTTATAAATATTGAATTATACATTAACATTAAATCTAAGTGAACTATGTGCCTTTGAAATGATTCATTAATGAAAATGTGATACTTATGATTGTTTTACACATTATAGAAACATTTTGATTATTGAAACTATGTGAACCTTTGAACTTATTGATATGAACCTCTATTCAGATTTTAAATATACGAATTATGTGGGCCCTATTCGTAAGGCGGTATGCGAGCACTCAGAGATATTGAGCTCCACTCGTAGGACAGTATACGAGCACATGGAGATATTGAACCACACTCGTAGGGCAGTATGCGAGCACGCAGAGATATTGAACCCCACACGTAAGGTGGTATGTGAGCACTCAAAGATATTGAGCTCTACTTGTAGAGCAATATGCGAGCACTTGGAGATATTAAACCTCACTCGTAGGGTTGTGTAAGCACTCGGAGATATATAAATTTTGTGGACCTTCGAACTTACTGGTGTGAACCCTTTTGGCTTGAAACTTTTGATCATGTGGGCCTTGACACTAGATTAAGTGTGTCATTTTGATCCTTTAGATATTGAACATTGAACTTTAGACCCCTTTGAATATTGAACCTGTAGACTTTGAACACTATGAACACGAACTCAGAAGACTTTGAATCTTTGAATTTTGAATATTGAACTTCAAACATTGTGAACCATGTGGACTCCAAACACTTTGAACATAGAATTTTAAACACTCTGAAATGATAGAACATTGGATCTCTTGAGACTAATATATGTCATCGAATTTGTGAACTTTGACATCCACATTGAATTATTAATTGAAGTTAAATTTTTGTATTGGACCATTGACTTTTGTTTGACATGTGATTATTGTCATTTTATACTAGCATGATTGTGATTATTATTTGATATCTATTTAGC
Source organism: Platanus orientalis (assembly GCA_025762735.1). Lineage (NCBI taxonomy): Eukaryota > Viridiplantae > Streptophyta > Magnoliopsida > Proteales > Platanaceae > Platanus > Platanus orientalis. Next base: position 21,677 of record JAOXJP010274767.1, read on the forward strand.
TTAGTATTGACCTTTGGACATGGTAATACTAGGATGTGTGTTTTACTTCATATTATCTATAGTCTATTAGATTACTTATAGGTTGGGACTAACCCAGTCATTTATTTTTCAGATTGACCCCTGTTGCAGATCCTACATCCGAGGGGTTTGCTATGATTATTCGTATTTATGTTATGGACACATTTTGGGACCCCTTTTATGTTGGGTCCATATTTTTAGGTTCTTTTTCAGTTCCCTTATATATATTTGGATGAGAGGGTACCCTTATGACGTGCTTATTGATTACTTTGTTATAATGATTATTATTGGAGAGTTTCGTGATAATCTTGTTGAGACTCATTGTTATTGGACTATTGTAATCTTTATGAGTTAGATTTATGTTTCTGCAATTATTAAAATGAGAATGTGATACGCTTCCACAAATTTAATGATTCTGACTATTGAATTAAATACACTTATGGACTTAAAGAAATTTGGGATTATGAAATTGTGGACTATTGGACTTTAGGTACAGTGGCTCACGTTTAGGTTATTATTATTATTGACTAATGGATTGTGAAAGGTAATAAATCCAAATCTGGAGCAAATATGGATCCTATATCCGAGTTCGGGTTTGGGGGCGTACACTCGTATCCTCTGCGACGCCAGGTGGTGAGCCACAAGTGAGCCAAGACACAAAGGGGTGTGGGGCCCTGCAAAACACCTATGGGCCCCAACCCCCTTTGTGTCTCAGCTCACCACAAGGTGTCGCAGAGGATACAGCTCCTTCTACCAAGAGTCCAAATGTTCAATTCATGTTTGCATTGGAGGAGCCGTATCCTCTTTGATGCCTCGTGGTGAGCCACAGGTGAGCCGAGACAGAAAGGGCGTCGTAGAGGATCCAAAGTCTTGCATTGGGTGGGTAAGTCAATGATGTATTGAGTGAGTCGTTGAGAGACTTGGGGTGCTCATGTAAAAATAGCTGAAGGCAACATTCCAATATGAATGAAATGTATAATGGCATGTACCCACACTCGCATGCACACATCGAGTTATGTATGTGTACTTTATTAATGACATGTGGCTAAATCTATTGAGATGAATGATCATGTTTCAAGAATTTCGAATTCAAGTTTCAAAAAAAAACAATACAAAAACCTTTAAGTTGATCAACCATGAATAATGAGGACTCTCAACTCTTTGGCACCATGCAATAAGAGGAATTCCACATTGTGATGATATGAGCTGATCTCAATAAAAACTCATGCTCATCTTGGTCAAAGTGCAATCTAGAAATCCAGTGGTTTGATGACTTAAGTAGGTAACCGCTATATATGTAGCAGGTGGACCACAATGGACCAGTGCTGCTAATCCTTTCCTCGGCTATAATTGAACTCCCGAACCTAGACTGGTTAATCATTTTCCTTACCACATCTAGGGGATTCTCTAGAATCCCCTAAAAGACGTCAAACCACACCTCAATAACTGGTGGTGATTCCTCAACCCCGCACAATGCAGACTCAAAACCATTCGATTTCTTGTTCTACTATCGTGTAACAGGGCCCGCCTAAAATTCAGATCATTGTCGAGTGCACATTAGGGCAATATGCTGCAAGACATTGCCACCGAGAGACTACCACCTAGGTTTAGCTCTTCAAATAAGCATCCTGGCTATAGGCCAAAGCCCAACAGATGGTCCTTAAGCTGTAGAATGCAAACCTAGCAAAGGGTCCATCAACGAACTCCCAATTCTTACGTGAAACCTATCCATTAGTGGGCCCTAGTCCTTTATGTGCCATACATCTTTATATTGTGCTTTTGGGCTGTATAATGCTCCATATTACTATGATGAAGATTTAGAGTTATAATATCGTAGGGGCTATAATTGAATTATTATAGGGTTGTAAATTGACAAAGCCAATCCAAGATGTTTGGCCTAAAACAATGTGCTAGGAATGACTGTTCCAAGTGGCTCAATCTCCAAACAAATTCCTAAGACCCTAGGCACCAAGTCAGATTGAGTAACTGATGAACTAAATCATCCATTTTTCTGGTCTCCACTAAAATAGGATTCATGCGATTTAAGGAGGAGGGTTGTCCCTGGATGGATTCTTTTTGCCTCTAGACTGAGTACTTTCAAATTATAATGCCTTGCATAATGAAAATAACACTAAATAAATACTTCAATATGCGAATGAAATACTTACAATAAAATGAGCAAATAAATCATACAACTAGTTCATGGGATGAGTTGTAGAACATACAAGAGATAGCAAGGCAGAACTCCATAGGAGGAATCTAATCAATTCCATTAGATGGTGACTGATGGAATAAATTCCCAAGGAGGAAATTGAGTCGTAGGGTTGTAGTTGATGGATATGAATCTTAGGGGAGGAATTGAATCGACTCTCGTAGGGCAGTGAGTGAGATTGGTCCTGTGGAAGAATCGAATCGATTCCAACAACCAAATGGCCTCAACTTTTTCATGTTTCTTACTTTACTTCCCTTCCTTGGAATGGTGATGATATTTAGTAAAACTTTTCCCATTAAACCAATAGGTGTGGTTTTTTTTTTCAATGAAGGAAACACAGTGACCTCATAAAACCTACATGAAACCGAACCCCTTAACTCTCCGGTAATAAGTAAGAACACTATGCCCTCTATATTTAAAAATAAAAGTGCACCTTCTTAAGATTTGTATTGCATCCTAATTGTTGCAATAGCAAATCCTAAATGATGGGATAACATGCTGAAAATGACAACCTGGCCTATTTTCTAGACATGTTTTAATTTTTTGGATTTCTTTGTTTTATGTTTAGACCCACATTGGCTAGGACAAGAAACTCCTTCCCCATTTAATTAAACACCTTTCTTACCCATATGTATTTGCAAGGACTCTCTCTTGTGTGAAGTAGCGCAGTGAGGTGGTTGCACCTTGCCTACATGCACGCACACATGCTCTAGCATGGGTACAAGTGCAGGTGCGACCAATGGCGCTTAAGTTTCACTTTGCACATATGCATCATCGAGGAGTCGCATGGAGGTCTCAATATTTTGTTTCAACGCTCCAGATGTGTCCAGTCGATGATGATCAAGATCTGTGACTGACTTGGGTTTTGCAATTGGGCCAGAGCTACTTCTAACCCAGTTTTGCGACTAGTGAAGATGGGCCGTTTCATGACAACCGAGGATTTGTGACTGGTCCAATTCCGCAATAGGACAGGTTTCACAAAAGGCCCGGTTCAGCGACTAGGCTAGTTCTGTGACTAATCTAGAAAAACTGTGACTCAAACCTTACGAGGCCCATAGAGTTATGACTGAATTAGATTTCGCGAATTGGTATTCTCAAAGCTTGGATTTGTGAATGGGGTAGTTATGTGAATAGGCCCAAAAGTAGAAATTTCTACAAATAAGGGTTGCAACTTGCAAGCAAGCCTGTCCATGCAGCTTGGGATTTGAGCCCACCAACCACCTCAGGACTGGGCCATTCGTAGAAGATGAGCTAGATTGATGTCCACCAAATTGTGGGCACCTCATGAGGGTAGGTGAGATGGGACTTGGGCCATCATCACATGTATAAAATGGGTTCAACCACATTCATTCAACACTCGAAAAAAAAATGAGAAAAAATAGAGGACCCGAGAGCAAACAGTAGAAGAAGAAAACCCATTGAACACCTCTCCTCCCTTACTACTTCACTTTATCAGACCTGTGTTTTAATAACACTTGGTCCATTTGCAGCCCTTTGATTGGCTACTCTATTAAGGGGTTTATCTTGCATCTTTGGGCTTGAAAGCCACCTTAAATCAAGGGTTTCAACAGAAACCAAAGCTTTAATTTGAAGGTGCAAACCTTGTTTTCTTGATTTAGTTTTCATATATATTAATCAACTTAACAAGGGAACACTATGCTAAAATTTTGATAAGATTTGATATATATTTTACATACCTGACCTTACTGAGAAATAAGTTTCAAGAGTGGTGTCATACATCTCTACCAGGTCATGTAAGCCCGATGAGAGTCAAGGAGTTGAATCCGAACTTATGTGTGTCTCAGAGATAGCTTGGCATGCTTCTTTTAACAATCAACTAGGAAACCTTAACTATTTTCAAGAAATGTGATAGCGACACCTCCTCATTTTGGTTCACTCGGTTTTCTGATTTGATAAGTTTGAATACTTAATATTTTAGGACACCTGCAATAGGGATTATTAGAATTTCCATTTCCAATAATTTGAAGATATCTACTGCCACTTGTAGCATAAATCCTTTCAGTCCAACCATTTTTGGGTCAAACTGTCCAATGGCAAGAACTTTAGAAGATGGCAAGAGTGGATAGACTTTTGGCTCGATAAACTTAACATCAAGTATGTATTGACCAAAGAACCTCCTGAATAACCTACCACAATTACACAAGTAAGGTAGAGACTGAAACAGAATCCCAAGCAATTGAAAAATGGTTACGTGATGATCCCACCTACCGTCACCATATTATGGAGATTCACAGACGAGCTATTTGATAAGGCTGACACTTAAGGGAACTTTTGGAAGACCCAAGGGTAGTCTACTTCGTTAAAAAGTGGGCAATCAGAAGTTTCAAGTGTAAAATTATTGAAATTTTTAGAAAATTGACAACAAACCAATTCTTGACTAGGTTCAAGAATTGTAAGAGATTAATGATGTAGTTTGTGTCGGGGATATGTCATTGCCCTCAAATACCAATCAATGTTATAATTGTCAATCTTCCATCAGTTTGGAAAGATTATAAGACCAAGTTGATGCACAAGGGGGAAGAAATGTCTATGGAACTCTTAAAGCATCATCTTAGGGTTGAAGTGATCTCTCATAATAGGTACAGGAAAGAAGATCCTACTATGAAGGTCCATGTCATCGAGAACAAGTCAAACAATAAGAAATCACAGAAGAATAAGTGGTTCAAGCTATACACTAAGAAAAGGAATAAGCCTTTTAAGAAAGATAAAAGAAAACTCACCTGATTTAATTGCAGAATGCCAAGGCACAAGTCTCGTGATTGCTATACTAAGAAGTTTGATAATACAACTAAGGACAAGGACAGGGAAAAGTGAAAGTAGAGCACAAAATTTTGAGAATTGAAAATGATTGACATGACCTTTGAGATCAATCTAGTAAGAGGAGAAGATGATCGGTGGGTAGACATTGGCTCTACATGCCACATTTGCAATAATAAAAATTTATTCAATTCCTATGAAACTACTAAGAATGGAAAGAACATGTTTTTTAGGAACTTCTCCACATTCAAGGTGAGTAAAAAAGGAGAGGTGGCACTGAAATTTACTTCTGGAAAATCAATCTTTCTCTAACAAGTATTGTATGTTAGATAAATTAGAATTAACCTCATCTTGGAGCACCTACTAGTCAAGCGTAGATTCAAGATTGTGTCTGAGATTGAGAAATTTGTATTGAAATGGAATTGTGTGATTGTAGACAAGGGTTTTTATTGGTATGTTTAAGTTGAATATTAACAATGAAATACCAAGTACATCTACTTTCATGTTTGACTCAAGTAATCTATAACATGGTAGATTAAGACATGTTAATTATAAGAAAAATAAGTGGATAGTCTAATTGGGATTAATTTTTAATAACAGTGAGTTGTCGATGATAGATGCATCATGTATAACAAATGTAAAATTGCACATAATTTCTTTAAGAGTATCGAAATATTATCAAATGTGTTTGATCTAGTACACAGTGATATTTGTAAGATGACTTGCACCCTATCAAGAGAAGAAAAAATGTATTCATAACTTTCATCAACAATGCATCCAAGTAAATGTATATATTTTTTATAAGAACAAAAAATTAAGCATTTGAAAAGTTCAAGTTACTCTGTAGCAAAATGGAGTAGCTAAAAGAAAGAATCACACCTTGATTGAGATAGTCAACACGATGCTGATAAGTTTCTGTGCATGTCCAAGTCTTTAGGGAGAAGCCTTGTTAACAGCATACCATGTGTTGAATTGTGTTCCTCAAAATATTTTGGGTGCTACTCCATATGAGATATAGAGAAAAAGAAAAACAAACTTGGATTACTTCAAAGTTTTGGGTTATTTTGATTAGGTTAAACTGCAAAATTAATACTCTTCTACTGTTGAGCCAAGAGAAACAGATTGACATTTATTAGATACTTGATGGCGAGTAAGGCTTACAGATTTCTTAATTTGGAGACATTTGCCCCTCATGTTGTGGTTGAATCCATAAATGTTGACTTCTATGAGGATATATTTCTATTTAAGAAAAGTTCATAAATAGTGGGGGTAGATGATCTTGCATCTAGTAAAAAAGGGAAACCTGGGGTTTTAAGCAAGTAAACTTCAAAAAAAAAATTAAATAAAAGTGCAAAAGGAAGAAACCCTAAGGACTATGATCCTGAGTTTATTTTTTATCTAGCAGAAGGAGATCCATTATCATACAAAGAACTATGTCATTTCATGACATTGTTTCTCGAATGAATCCATAAATGATGACATATACTCAATCATGACCAATCAACATGGGTGCTAGTGGATCTTCCCCAAAGTTGTAAAACAATTGGTTACAAGTGGATTTTCAAAAGGGAAAGTCAAACCAGATGGCTATATTAGGAAACTTAAGAGTAGATTGGTTGCTAAGGGGTATGGTAAGGATAAAAACTTTAACTACTTAATACATATGCCCTTATAATGAGAATATCTACTATTAGATTATTGATAGCACTAGATCAAATAAATAATCTAATTATTCATTATATGGATATAAAGATTACTTTCCTAAATGGACAGCTAAAAGAAGAAACTTACATAAAGTAGCTAGAAGGATTTTCCATGCCAAGACAAGAAAAGAAAGTGTGTAAGTTGGTAGGATCTTTGTACAGATTGAAACATTAACCAAAGCAATGGCATGATAAGTTCAAAACTACTCTCCTCAAAAATGTATTTCAATCCAATGATGGTGACATGCGTCTACAATAAGACTATATATTGATGATATGTTCGTCTTCGTAACTAATATTGATTACATCAATAATAAAAAGAGGTTGATTTCATTAGTGTTTGATATGAAGGACATTTGGGTTGCCAAGGTGATTCTTGGAATCAATATTGTCGGAAGTGATAGTGAGATTACCATCACATAATCCAAGTACATTGAGAAGATTCTCAAAAGATTTTATGTGTACAAATGTGCATCGGCATCCACACTTGTGTAAACACGAGTGTAAGGTTGATGAAGAATAAAGATTGTTGTGTATCTCATTACAAGTACTCATAGATAATTGGTTGCTTATGTACGAAATTTACTGCATTAGGTTATACATCTCCTTTATAGTGGGAATCATGAGTATGTACATAAGTAATCCAAGTTATGAGCATTAGAGTGTTTTGTACATAGTTTTGAGGTACTTGAATGGTACAATGAACTATAGAATCCACTATAGAAGGTATCTAGTTATGGTTAAAGGACACTATGAAATTTCTTAAAATTCAAATATGGATGACTCTAAATTTGTGACAGCATGGATTTACACTCAGGCATGAGGAACAATCACCTAGAAATCTAAAAGATAAACAAGTTTGAATCCTTGTATAATAAATTCCAAGTTTGTTGCACTCTTATTAGCCAAAGAAGAAATAGAGTGGTTAAAGAATGTATTGGTAAATGTACTAATACGGAAATTCAGTTCTTCCTATAACCATTTATTGTGACAACTAGGCAGCTCTGTAAAAAGTGTACAATAAATATTACAATAGGAAGTCCAAGACTATTTGACTGAAGAATAATTATGTGAGAGATCTTATAATTGGAGGCATTATGACCATACAATATGAAGAGTCTAGAGAGATATACAGATTCATTATCCAAGTGCCTTAGGAAGGAGTTAGCCTCTGAAAAGTCTAAAGGAATGAGACTATTAAGCTTATAAGTGGTATTGGTGGACACTCAACCTAACCATCTTTTCCACAAACGAGATGAATTCAGCTAGTATGTTGGGGATGGAAGGCATTGACTGTAAAACTCCTTGTGAAGGTTGTTGCTAAGCATTGTGAGCAGGGCGTCTTTACGGAGATACAGGCGTATATGATATTTCTCTTGGTGGCATAGAACTTATGGCCCTCCTACATTTAGTAAATCCATAAAATGAGTAGACTGTGCACCTACATGCAACATGTCGTAGAAAGGTGTTGATTGCACCGCCAGTGTTTAATTTATCAAGAAATGGCATAGATTAAGCTCTTGGTGGAAGGATTGAAGAATGTAGCCTTTCTTCTGTTAGGCTATGAAATGTCCTCATTGACGAGGTCATAGGTGATAGTTCCCTAGCTTATTGTGCTCCTTTCCAAAATTTAGAGGGTAACATGGAATTGAAACTTGGTGGATTGTTAGATTTCCCGAGAAGATCGGATTTTAGGAAATTTATTGGTGGACCTTGTTTGTTATTTATCATGTTACTTATGACAAAGTTTATCATGTTGTTCCTCTCAACAAGTACCTCTTCTTTCTTCTTGTTCATCTATTTGAGTTGTCAAATTGTTTCTCTAGGGTTTTCTTCTATCTCAGACTGATGCCACTATCTCGGTTCTTGAGAGGTGGATCTTTCTTAATATTTTCTCTCATTTTTTGTTGATGCAGCATAAATTGTGACTGTACTACTTTGGGCTAGCGATGTTGCTAGCAGCAAAGGGAAATCTTCTTAATGTCTTCCTCCATGGGAGCAAGTGACTTAACCATACAAATTAGGGAGGAAATAAAGTTCTTGGGCTTAAGGGATCGATAGGTGGACGTCATGGGGCCGGACTTAATGGGAATATGCTGCACGGATAAGCCTGGTTTTGGGAATATGCTACACGGATAAGCCTGGTTTGTTTCCTATGAGTGGCAGCACATGGTATTGCATCTAGGCAAAGGTGAGCAAAGGTGAGCCAAGACCTGAACAAAGGTAGGGTCAACCCCGCATAGGTTTGTAGAGGAATCACTGGAGGAGTAAAAGAGGTATTCACATGGTAAAGACCCTGTTGTACTATTCTACGTCCATTGCATACCAAGATGGTGTAAGTTTAATGCGAGTTGTTAGTATTGGTGTTAGTGTTGTCAATAGATTTCCTACAAAAACAAAAGATCACTTATTAATGCAACTAAGTAACCATCTAGCTAGAGATGAGAAGAGAGAAGTGTCCCACCGCATGCCAGGAATTTGTGCACATCAAATTTTGATGCGTATGAGCTATGTGTTTATAAACTACCCATTCAACGTATTGAATAGTTTATTATATTATATGGGGGATTTACTTCTCTAAATTTGGATTTTCAAATCTGTTAATTACATATCCTTCCATATAAGGGAAGAAGAAAAACTCTAAATAAGGTTTAATGCACCTGAAATCACATAAGAGATGCATTTGAGAGAGAGAGAGAGTATATATTTTCATTGATGTAGTATGGTTACATATATAATGAATAAAGATAAGAGAGACGAAATGGAATATCCATAAATGATACTCATATAGGGTGACTATATGCATACAAGGCTTCTATATCATCTTGTTAAGGCTATGGATTACTTGGTATGTTGTTGTTGCGGAGTTGGTTCTTGAGAACTTAGAGCTTCAGAGAATTATCAGTGTCATCAAGCCTTTTCTGGAGTTTCTCTCTCTTTTTATGCTAGATCCTTTATATGTATGAAATTATTGTTTTATATGAAAAGGCTTTGAGGTGAAAGAGTTCTTATAGGATTCTTGCGAGAAATCATTGTCGAGGGTAAAAAAATACCCACCATTCACAAGTTGCCAGGTGGCACCGCCAAGCCAGATCAATCCACAACTCAGTTCGGCCTAACTTGAATCAGACAACATTAGTTCAAGCACCCATGTAAGGTCAATCCAGCTCCAAAGGTGTCCACGTACACCCAAAGGCATTTATGCATGTCAAACACATGCAAAAACACAACTTGACATGTCAAGCAACAGGATCGACATGCTAATAGTCTCTCAAGACTTATCTTCCTAAGTTAAATATTGCAATCTAGAAAGACTCACTCCAGAAGCTAGTCTACAAAACCATATCTAAATAGATTGGCCTGGTCAAAGGGGAGTCCATCAAATATGATCATAACCCCCCATGATTCTTTTAAATAGATGAATCCACATTCCCACAAAACAAGGAATGGATACTTGTTGAATTCTATAAAAAAAAGTAGGACCTACGTCCTCAAGTAAGTTCTCTGAACATCAAAAACTCTTTTCTTAGTATAACTCTACTAACTTGACCGTCGGAGTCTTTGGCAAGTACCACCCCCCGAAGCTTGAATCGGTGAGAGGACAATCCATAAGCAACCTTGGTTCACTCAGTGATAAAGAAAAACCAAGGTCCACTCTATTCGATTGTGTGGAGGAATTTTACCCCTCACAGTTTGGAACTGTATGTGGGAACATTTGTAGTCTAACAACAATCTTCTACCACTTAGATCCTCCCACCATCTATAACTCCTTAGCAAAAAATCACTCAAGCTAATAACCAAGATGGGCCAGAGGAACCTCTCTTAGAGACGAATGTTCCCACACAAGCTATTGTTATTTTGGCATAAATTAAGGATCTCTAGAATCTATTTTGGGAGCAAAGAGTTCTGACTAGAACTTGAAAGGCTTCTATTAGAGAACAATCTTCTAAAGACAGGAATTAGTGTTGAAGGCCCCAATCAACATTAGGATGCCTCTCATTCATGCACCAAAAGTAACAAAGGCATAAAGAAAAACCTAGAAGCATGACGATGCCAACTTGCTATGTTGGTATAGTCTGTGTGTGCTGTGCTATAGACATGGTTTCAAAACTTGTCTTCACCTATAATTACTTATCAAAAAAGAAAACCAAAAGCAAAAGGGACTTCCTATCCTCCCAAGCAAACCTTGAAGTAGAAGAAGGTCTCCAAAAAGGATGTTGAGTCTGTAGTTAACAAACGTCTGGAGGAGCTCAACCTACGGTTTGAGACACTTCGAAACCAGACTACCCAACAAATAGTCCAAGATGTGGTAAAAAACTTGGACAAGTTTCCTTTTGACGCAAACATCTTAGATTAACCAATATTAAGACGCTTCATCATGTTGAAGTTCAATAGCTACAACGGATCCACTGATCTCATGACGCACTTGCACCATTACCAATAGGTAATGACTATAGAACAACACAAAGATGGTTTCATGTGTAGAGTTGTTCCCTCTAGCTTACAAGACATAACCCTAAGATGGTTACACAAAATACCACCATCAAGTATCAATAGCTATCACCAGTTATACATCACCTTTGTTGCCAATTTCGTCCACGGTCAACCCTAGAGGAAGGACGCTGATGCGTTCTTCAACATGAAGAAATGAAACAAGGACCCCTGAGGGCATACACATGAAGGTTCCAAACAGAGTTGCTCCATGTTAAAGGTTGTGATATGTTGAGTCAAATGTACTATTATTGTCAATCCCATGGTCAAAACTCCCATGTAGTATGTATATGTCTTGTACGTGTCCATGTCATGTGGAGAGGAAGATCATAAGTGAAGATGCCCAATTGGACCAAAGTCTTAAAGCTCAAAGCTTGATGCTTGCTGCAAAAAATCCTGGAGATTAAAGGTATAAATCATGCATGCATCATGGGAGGTTTTTTTTTGCATGAGTGGACCAAAGTATACATTACATCATGCATGAAAACATCTCAAAAAATCCCAAGGTAAAAGTCCTAGAGAAGGACCATTAAAGGGAAAAAACAAAGTGTAGAAACTGGCTATATAATTGATTACCATATTGGTAATTGGTTACAGCCTTAATCAATTACCAAATTTAATCGATTACCAATTTGGTAATTGATTACAAGTCTTATCGGTTACAAATGCAGTAATCTATTAGGGCACTAATTGAGACCACAAAGTTTGAGTCCAGAGCATTTTGCCCCTTGTTGGTAATTGATTACAACATGGATTGCAAAAACCTAGATTTTTGCAACTCATGTAGGTAATCGATTACTAGCTTTGTAATTGGTTACGCTTATAATTGATTACAGAACTAGTAACTTGTTACAAGTGCACAATAGAGAAAAAAATAAATCTTGTTTTGAAAATGTGGTTTAGATAACTTACCCATTTTAAAAGATTCAAATCCAACATTAGAGAGGGGTCCACGACCCTTATAAAAGGGAAACTTTCCCTTTAGGGAAAATACTTCAAGCATTTTATAGTGTTGAAATCCTTGTCAAAAGTGAGCCTCCTCATTGAGAAACCTTCCCCTTTCACTGTTTTGAGCTAAAAAGAATTTTTTTCCCAGCTAAATACTACTCTTTAGCTTCTTTTCTACTCTTCTAAGCTTCCATATATAGAGAAAAGACCTTTGTGGGTTGTCCTAAGAGGAAACCCTTGCTTGGCCTTGCTCAAGGAGCTCAAGAGCCAAAGCTTGAAGTGGTGTGGGTGTACTAAGGCAAACTTGTTAGAAATATGTGTCCTAACAAAGCCATTCACATAAAATATAAGCATGATTAATTAATTATTTGATTAATAAAAATTAATAGTCTATCATCACATGAATTTGTTTCTTTATATGGGTAATTATTTGATCTCATGAGATGAAATAGGTGGTCCTCAGGTAACATAGTAGGATGTCAGACACATTGGAATGTGTGGAGAGATCTGATTATCCAGTTCTTG
>JAOXJP010274768.1:0-19910 GCA_025762735.1 Platanus orientalis
AGTCCATAAGGTTATGCAAAGGTCTTTTGATTTTTTTAGCCTATGTCTATCATATTATATACCTTTACAAACATTTATTGAGCTTGATAAAATTCTAGTCTTCAATTCTTCGAACCTTAGCAATCTTGGAAACGGATCATTCTCAATTTCAAGTGTTTGGAGTTTGTCTTCCTTCTTGGAAACCAACCACTTGATGATTACAGATATGACTAAAATATGCGATGTATTCATGCCATGTATAATCTATCACTCCATGTATTTTACAAATTATAGAATTGACAATTTTCATTAACACAAGTTAAACATGGGCATGATCAAGTTTAAAGGTAAACTTGTCCAGTAATACTGGCTTGGAGTACCTAAAGGAATACCTGCAGATGGAGACATGGTAGCCTTGTACTAGCAATGCAAACTACCTAGAGTAGTCACTAGCAAGGGCATGTGACCTTATGATGGCCTTGTGGAAGTGAAGTGAAACAGTTCATTGCATCTCTTTTTCCAAAGCTTGAGATGTTTGAAGGGAAAGTATTGTTGTGGATTTTTTATTTTTATTGTAGGAATTGGTTATCATGATGGAATTCTGCTGTGTCTTCTTGTGGTTTTCCAAGAAATGATGATGTTCAATCCTTAAAATTTGAGCTTCTCTTGCTTTGTCATGTTTACAAGAGGTTATTATGTGGGGACACCTTTCTCAAGCTAAGTTTGGTATTCTGTTAAAGGAATGTTTTCCCCTTTTCTATTTCTATTGCTCCTTTCTTCACTTTGGATGCTTGATTGTTTGTAGTATTGTTACCAAGGTAGTTTTGCGTTTTCTTTGAGTGATGGTGATTTTCTATTCTATCAAGGATTTGTTTGGCAGTTTTGCTATTGCTTTCTTCATTTTGATAATGTTTCTAGTTTCCCATCCAATCTTGGAACAATTCTATACCTTGTACACCCTAGATATTTAGTTTTGATCCAGTGCTTTGTGAAGCATCGAAAATGTATACACCTTCACATTCCCACTTTGACCACCCTGGTTTGGCTCATTAGGTTCAGTACTGGCCTAATTGAATTGTGTTGAACTCTACGGTGTGGTCCATTTATCGATGTAGGGTCTTTCAGGTTTTGATAAGGCGGTCTTGAGCATTCCATAAGTGAAACATGCGATGAGCAGACTAGAGATGGAATCTATAAATTGTGGCTGGCCCTTAAGGCTTCAATGTGTTAGATGCATCGTGATCTCAAATCTCCCATCTGATGCATGAATTACGAGAAGCTATCATGACTATATTTGATCCAAGGTCAAGATTCACCGAAACTTCATCAAGAAAGAATTGATAACCATAGCCATCACCTTAAGGTTTTTCGACATGTCGTGTACATCCATGAAATTTTATCAGATTTGTGTATCTTAAACAGCAGACCTAATTTCTCTTAAATTCTAAATCAATAATTGAGATTCATTGGTCATCAATCTGGTGACTTCTGTGATGTAGGACACTACCCTAGTGTTTCAAAGAAATTTTAGACACGTTTATGATGTTTGAATGACTATTTATTCCTTGTATTTTGATGATTTAATAGCACCATTTTCAATTGAAGGTCCATGACTCTGCCTTTTAGATTAGACTTAAGTAAGCTGAGAATATTTGTTTTGGAGGTGGGTAGGACAAGAGTCAAGAGAGAGGAAGGAAATGAGAGGAATGAGGGGACAATAAATAAGACGGAAGAAAATGAAACCCACAAAACGGGGCTTCCTAGCCATTGAAGGTCCTAAGTAGGACCCGAGAATTAGAAGATACCTAAGAAGACTGTCGAAAGTTGGTGTTTACAATGTCCATTAAACACTTAATTAAGGGAATAAAAAGGATCACACCTCAAAATCTATAAATATTGTCTTATAACATAACATGAGATGAGAGTTTTTAGAGATTTCAGCCAAAGAACCCTAGAGACAATACCAAAAAAAAAATCCCAAATACACCGCACCTCAAAGGCCCTCCATACATCTCAAGCTCATGAAAAACAATTCATTGTCAATCGATTTCGATTTATTGTCAGACATGAGAATACCTCATGCCACCTCCGATATTCGATATACACTTGGCCCTCATAGTTTGTTCATGTTGTTTTCTCCACTCCAGATCAAATGTGAATCCCTAGGAAGAATAAAACTCACCCACAATCAAGTACATCAAGAATCAAGAATAAAGTACAAGAAATATGCCATCTGGCTCTTGAATGCTTGTTGACAATAATCTGAGTTTTTTTTTCCCTTCCGTAAAAGAGTGCAAAATCAAAGATCTTACGTCCCATTCATTCATATATAAAAATTCATTCTATTGAATTTATTATATGTTTTCTGTGTCTGAAGTATACACACAAGATTTTTGTCGATAGTGAGCAATGATTATCGCTATAGGTCCAACCACGTTAAGAAAAATCTTCGAGGCTTCTTAGTGGCCACTATAAATTGGTCAAGGGATAGCTGCGAAAAACGCCTTAAAGATGTTTCTTTTCCTTTCACATGATTGGACCTGTATTGTTCCTCCTGATCGTACTACATTACAGAGCTCCTTCTCTATTGGAGATGTGGATTATTGGACACCATCCATGACTGCACTTGTTACAATGTTCCCACACGGATGATGGGAGGATTTAATATTGGAGCCTTTTGCGTTTGAACTCTTTGGACGTGATATTTCCCATTATAAAGTTCAAAGAAGTGTGTTCTTACCAAAAAAAGAATGCTTGAAGAACTATCCGAGTCTGGGAAACTCAGGCAATACGAAATGTGTATGCCTATAACCAATCAAGTGAGTTTTTATGCCATGAATGTTTGCCGTTTCACCCACATTATACTTTTCTGCTCAATTTAAAGTATCACAACTAATTGTTACCTTCCATTATAAGAAGTGATTATTCTTGAAACTTTCATCAAATGATTGTGAACACCAAAAGGGAGATTACTCCCCTCCCTTGACAGTACCATCCCGCTACACAGATGGGAAAAATTGCAGGATGATGGGGGGAGTCCTATTCATGTAAAATATGAAATGTGATCTATGATCAAGTGCAGGTTTAGGAGTCGCCACTGTAACACCCAATTTCATTGCTCTTGAGAAGAACAATGAATGAAGGCGGGTCTTGGCATATTGGTAAGGTTGCTCCATTGTGACCTAGGTGTTACAGGTTCGAGTAACGGAAACAGCCTCTCTGCTTGTAAGGGTAAAGCTGCATACATCTGACCCTCCCCAGACCCCGCAATGGTGGGAGCCTCATGCACTGAGACTACCCTTTTTTTTTTTTTTTCGGGGGGGGGGGAAGAACAATGAATATTGATTATATAAATTACCCAACCTTTAAAGGGCTGGTTTATTATTTTATGTGGGAGAACTATTACTCCAAGTCTCTTAAGAGACTTGTTAATTACAACTGTTTAATATAGCTAACCTCTAATTGTCTCAAGTTACGCAAATTGTAATGTTAACAAAGTTGCATAAATATAGAGAAAAGAGAAGAGAAGAGAGTGAAACTTTGATTCTTTATTAATATTATATAGTTTACAAGTCTACTTTAAATACAAACTAAACCTTACACCTTACTTACTCATGGGCTTCTTCAAGGTTCAAGCTCTTATAGTATCTTCTTTGAAGGGATGCACAAAGGTGTGATAGATTTATTGCTTTCTTAGAAGAGAGTACAAACTTGGAGAAAACAGAAAAAGTAAAGAACTCACCTTGGATTTGAAAGCAGTAGCTTGAAAACAACAATAAAAGTATTAAAGGGTCAAAAAATACTAATTTTGTACTCTTTGTTGGTTTATATAGATGCTGAATGAGCTGAGTTAGAGTCCTTACGAGAGACAACTTCTTCATTGCTTTTAGAGGCTATCTTGAAGTGGGAACATATGTTCCCTCATTCTTGTACATATTGGTGCTTCTTTTATGTGATATTGCACTGCCATTAGTCTCTTAGGTACTCAAAGAGTCTATAAGTATTGGGACTATGCAGAACAAGTTCTGTTGGAAGAGATGGAGTCGAAACCAAATTTCTAGTTTCATGGTATGCAAATGAGATTTCTTCTCATTCATGAGCCTTAAGATTGTGTGAGAATGGACATATTAGGCTGCATTTGCAAGCTTTTGCTATGTGGCAAATGACATGACTTTATATCATTCACGCATGTCTTGAGGGTGCATAAATGATACGAATATCTTCAATCGCACAAAGTCAGTTTCAATAGTTGCCCCCTTAGAAAATGTGTCATGGCAGCGAGTGAAACGATGCATTTTCTAAGGTTAATCATGATTAACGGTGGGTGATTGATGCACAACTCTTTAATTAATTTTTATGATTTCCTATTTTTTCCCTCCTTCACAACTGGCAAATGAAAAGACCTATTTTCCCTCACGACTATGTGGACCATTATACCCCCACGAATATAAAA
The DNA here is from genome assembly GCA_025762735.1 of Platanus orientalis. NCBI lineage: Eukaryota > Viridiplantae > Streptophyta > Magnoliopsida > Proteales > Platanaceae > Platanus > Platanus orientalis. The sequence goes on from JAOXJP010274768.1 coordinate 4,433, forward strand.
CTAGGGTCTGTTTCTTCCTTATGCATTTTCAGAGCCTTAGAGGAATACTTCATTAATCGAGAGCTTAAAGTTTCGAGTTCTTCTCATTTCTTTGCTCAAATCTTGATTCCAATCCAGCCAACAATTTTCTTTTGCTCTTTTAACCATTCCCATACCTTTCAATTTTTTCAAACTACTAATTAACAAGTTCTTTGAACTTCTTGATACCCGAAAACTCCCTTTTTATTTTGGTGAGTTTAAAACCCTCAAATTCAAAATTTATTTGGATAGGATTGTGTATCTCACTAAAATGAGTCTTTTGGAATGAGTTTTACAAAATTTAGGTAAGATTTGGGGCCTTTGGACCTTAAAATGTGTTTGGGAACTCCAGCCTTTATCTCCGGCGACAGCTAGAGTTTTTGGAAATCCATTCGCTGCTCTAGGCTATGTCCTACAAATGCTGGCTTGAGTGGGCTACAAATGGCACTCCTCGCTTTAATTAAGAGTTGAGGTGCCCCCTCATTCACGCATTCCTCACTTGGTGATATGTTGTGTGCGATTGAGATGACATTCATTCACACAGTGGACAATCGCAGGCATATGCTGCCAAAATTTTACGTGATTGAACATGTCAATCACACATTTTCATTCACACACATACACTTATAATTGCACATGTATTCCATTTGCACAAAACTTCATTTTCACATGTTGATCATTCATGCAAATATCATTCGCACACTTTATACTTAGAAAATTTTGCAATTTTCTTCTGCTCCACTTTCTTATACCTTTTTTTTTTATTCGTACAATTATATGGCACCTCCAAAGAAGAGAATTTTGTATGAGAAGGAAGAGCAGGAAGTCTTTCCTTTCCTCCTCATCAGGAACATCACTAGGTGAGGAGTTATTGACTATTTAACACTAGCTTTGTAAAAGAGATCCAAGCACATGAACCGAGGCCCTTAGACTACATCACAAGTTAATATAGAGGATGGAGTCATTTGGGTGATTGTAGCATTGGGGATGCACATTATGTAACACCCCGCACATGTTCACATGTATCTTACACACATGTCATATTTATACTATGCACGCACAATATATATGTTCTATACACACTTAGAACTGTTTAGATGCACACATGCTGATCTATAAACTGACAAAAATTTAGAAAGACCCCAACAAAAATGTTGGAAGAATATGTGAGAAAACTTTATATCATTGAATAGGCATAGAAGTCTTGAGTCCAACGAAACAAATGACGAGCGAAAAGGAAACCAAATGAAAATGTTATAAGCAATTGAGTGAGAAATGATCAAAGGACAAAAAAGTCAGAATAATGGGCTATGGCTAGATCGATCGAGAGGACGCCCGATCGATCAGACTAGGGAAGCCTAATCGATTAGACTAGGGAGGCCCGATCAATCATGCAACCCCCAATCTATCACTTAGGAAGCCTGATAGATCAGGCAAACCCCAATCAATCGCTCAGGTCCGGATTTGAACAGAATGTGATTTTTCTATCCGTGTGTGTTTCTAATAAGCACGGGGACACCCTTGGGGGTCTATATATTGATAGAATTCGACCTAAAGAGACTTAATAACCCTAAAAAAAGATCAAAGAGCAGGAGGAAGAGAAAAAGAAGAGAAAGGAAGAGGAAAAGCTAGGTTTTGTTAAAGATTTTTGGATTTTTTGAAGAACAAAGCTTAGGAACGATATTTGCATTAGTAAAGAGGTAAGAGAACATTAAACTAGTGTTTTGTTTTGAATTCTTAGGTTCTTAGATCTCTATTACATTTTTGAAGAGATTAAAAATCACTTTGATCCGATTTTGAATAGTTCTTCACTCGTTTTATTTTGCCTAAAGAACTAAAACATTGTTTTAAAAGAGATAATGCAAGATCAAGATTAAGAAGTGATTTATTTTTAGTTTCATGTGATTTTAAAGAGTGAAATCATTGTTTTAAATCCATTTTGTACTGGTATTACATGTAGAACTATGTTTTGAATAACAAAAATCAGGAGTTTTAAAGAAGGTTTTGTTCTTAAATTTGTAGAAACTATTCTAAAAATTGTTTTGATCTTCTAGGTAATTTCAGAGATATTTTCTTATTGATTTGTAAGAAAACATGTATGTTTAGTCTTTTAATATATTTATAGTGCTCTTGAATCCTATTTTTGTAAAGAAAAGTGCTAATCTTATATCTTATTGTTCATAATTCTCAAAGAGTACCATTATGGACAGATTTGTATTATTGTAAAAAATATGTTCTATAGATTGTGTTTAAGAGGATGAAGCATGTTCTTATATGTTAGTTTGATTTAGTTAATGTATAGAACTATTATACGTTATTCATATGTGTGTGCATCGTGGGAAAACTGGGGGGTCTTCCCGCCCACTTTCGCAGGTCGCAAAGCCTGGCCAGTGGCAATGCCTTAGGGCTTCAGTTTGGAGTTGCCACCAACTCTGATATTTATAGATGGAGTTGGACGTCTGTCTTCTTTCTTGGTGGAAATGCGGGGCATGGGCCTTTCAGCTTAGGCTAGGTCCCTAGGCCTACGATGACTCTCGAAGCTGGTCTAGGATTCGTGAGAGTTACGGTAACTTGTTTAGTTACAATTGGGGAAGGTGTTAGGTACCCAAATTACCCCCCTTTTAAGGGTGGCTCATCTGACCTAATGACATTTAAATATTACTAAACAAAACTTTAGAAAAATGTGATTCGACCATTTTTTGTCAGTATGCCTAATCTTGTGTCATACGCCTGAACTTCAATTTAAATAAAGTTTAGGTGTATGACTTGAAAATGACCTATGATGGGTCTTTTTGGTGAACATAAGTTCAAATTGGTGTTATAGAAGTTTGAAGAGTTTACTGAGGTTTTAGGGCCTACGGGGTCCATCCTCATCTTCTGGATTATCCAAAAAGAGAAAAATTAGCATTTTTCAATTAGTACGCTTGATCTTCATGTATATGCTTAATCTTAATTATATGCTTGATCTTTCATAGAAGTGAAAGTTCAAACGTATTGTAAGAAAATGGGACTCATAGAGGGTTTTCAAAATGTCAGGGATTTGAAGTTTTACCAAAGAGTTTTTTTAATGGTCTGTATGATTTTATAGACCACTGAAAACGTAAGAATAGAAAAATAAACCTTTTAGGTTGGTACACTTGATCTTAGGGTAAACGCCTAAACTTTAGGTACACCTGAACTTTTATGGGGGTGAAAGTTCAAGCATACTGCCTAAAATGGATTCCACTCGGATGCTTCAATAAAACCAGAGACCTAGAATTATTCCTAAGGGGTTTTTTTTATAGGTTTGTAGACCCTCACAGACCTCTAGACACATAGGGATGACAAGATCGACTTTTCAAGTTGGTACGCCTGATCTCAAACTATACACCTAAGCTTCAAGTATGCTTGAACTTTATGGGGGTGAAAGTTCAAGTGTATTAGTTTTGAATTAGAAACCAACAGTCTATTTTTTTGGGTTTTTTGGCTACCTACAAATTTTTAGAGGGATAGGTAGAAGTGGGTGGGTTATGTGCGTACCTACACAGTTTCATGAGAAACCAGTAGGTTGTGGGAGCCATTTTGGGGGTTATACCCATTAGGTAAAGTCTAAATTTTATAGAGTTTAAAAATAGCATTATAGAGCTACTATATAAATATCATAACAAAATAATAAATACTCATGAAGTTATTTAGCAAATAAGTTACATGACTGAAACTAAAACCAAAAAGGAGCAACAGAAAATTAATTCATTAAAAATTACAGTAAAATATTGAAATGCGAACAACTTGAAGTGCAAAAATTAGATAGGATGTATAAATTAGTTAACTACTGAATAAAGAAAGAATGGAATGAAAATGATAAATATATAAAGAGAAAAAATTTGGACCATATATTTAGCTCTAATTATGGGGTGTAAGAACACCCTAAAACATTGAGCAAATGGGACCCACAAAAGGGACTAAACAAAATGCTCTGGGGCTCAAATTTTGTGGACATGTAAGTCACTTGGATAGTGACTTATGGTCAAAATTTGGGCTCCCCATTCCTTGGAATGAAAGAAATATGGCCCCCACACTTCTACTTGCATAAAATAAAGCAACAAGAGGGGAGACTAACTTGTCTCCCCCATGCCCCACCTTGGGGTTTCATTGATGGGTACAGGGGTGTATCCATTATAGCATGAGGGGTTTAATGAAAGTAAAAGGGGGAGGAGACCAACCTGGAAAGGAGCTTTCTTTCCTCTTCTTTTTCTTTCTTTCCCTCTTTCTTTTTCTTTTTCTCTTCTTTTTTTTTCTTTCTTGTAGAGTTTTTTTTTCTTTCAAATTATTATTTTTTGAAGTGGCTGGTTGGGGGTATTTATAGGCGGGGGGAGGCATGTGGGGTTATGGGAGGTGGATGGCTTGGATGGCCATGCCATGGTGGGGCCCACACAAATGTGTGGTGGGGAGGAGAGTGGTACAAGGGATAAGGTGGCGCTCCTAGCCACATCTGGGGTGGTTAGGGGGCTTCTTCTCATTGGTTAAGGGTGGGGGTGCTAGATGGAGGCCATGTGGCAAGGGAGGAGAGAGGGAGGGCTATGCTAAGGAGGTGGAAAAATGGAGGGTTGGGATGAAAAGCAGCTTTTAGGATTTTGTAAAGAAAAGTAATAATTACTAATGATTATTTATCTTGAAAATATCAATAATTTTTCATATTTTAGCCCTCTTACTGTCCAAGCATGCTTTTCGGGTTCTATTGCTCTGAATGCTTCAAGGCTTATGATTTTTTCTCATCTCTTGGATACTCTAGTCGTAATTGGATTCCAATGGGGGTAGGTAGGTCAAAATTGAGTCTAAAGGGTTCCAAAATGAATTGTACCTCTATAGGGAGGGAAAGATGGTGAAATAAAATTTGGAAGTCTTGATATAAATGGTTGCCCTCGAATTGTGTGAGGTATAGGCTTAGATTGTTCGCGAAACCGATACCCGAGTCAAAATCTATATTCGAAACCCTGATCTATCTCAAACTAAATCTTCAGGAGGACTCAGATAGGTTTTTGCCGGATTCCAGTTGGAAGAATGGACGTTATTAGATATTTTGAGCCTTAGAACTATGAGTTTACAAGATCTAATAGGTTGACAATTTGATTCCTAATGAATTCTTGGGCGGTTCTCGAAGGAAGGTTACTTGGTGGAAAAACACAGCCTAGATTTGAGAAAATATGAGTAATTGGGCTATGTTGGGTCTGTAAATGGACCTGTTTATTGGAGGGTTAATCGAAGATATCAAAATTTTAGAGAAAATGGGCTTGACCTTAAGGGATTTGGATTCCCGGAGAGTTCTCGGGCAGAAGTGACTTATCTTTGACTTAAGGGAAAATGCATCAATCGAAGTCTATTGAGCCTCTTGGAGATCTTGGAAGGAGTCTTTTAGAAGGTCTAGGAACTACCAAGGTCAGGCCACTGACTAGCTGAATTTTTAATCTATGATGAAATCTTAAGGATTTACCGAGGGTCCATATCTTATGGAAAAATGATTGGGTTTGATCTGGAGAGATTGAGGAAATTGATGTGGAATGGATTTGGTAATATCTAGGCTTGAAAGATGGTCTTGAAGCCTTGGAAAAAATAAAGACTTAGCTTCTAACTAGTTTGGATTTGGCCATCTGGTGAACTTTCGGGGACTTACAGTAGGTCAAATATAGCCAAAACTGTCTTTTGAGGGTTTTGAGAGATATTGAGATTTTAAAGTTGTTTGAGTTTTTGGAAATTTTTGTTCTTTGGACAGATTTGAAGATAATCATGATGAAAGGGTTCAGGATTTGGCTTGGGGTCATTTGGGTGACGAGGGAAATTTCTAGGATTTATTGAGGGTCTAATTTTAAGAGAAAACGAGGAATTTTGAGAATACAAGGGAAAAATGGTAATTTTCCAGCTTTTAATGCTTCAATGTGGGAAGGCTTATGAAAGTTGGGGAATTATGGAGAAAATGAGTTTAATAGACTGAAGTTGGAATTTTTAAAGGTGTAAGGGTAAACTAGTAGTTTACTAGCCTTTTGATGCTTCAATGTGGGAAGGCTTACAAAGGTTGGCAAATTTATAATAAAATGGAACTGATAGATTGAAATTTAGACCCCCATAGCCCTAGGGTGTTTGCTGAGGAAATTAGGGTTTAACCTGATTGATCCTTGGATAAGGCTTTGGTATTAACATTGCACTTTGTGACCAAAGTAAGTCTTGAGAATGCCTGTCTATCTAAAGTTCAGGGTGTCTGGAGTTTGACCTTACCCATTGTTGTAATGAACCCTTTTGATCCATTAATTAACTCAAATCAAAATTTGGGTGTTGACAAATGCCCCCCTTTGGTATGTGTGGCGTAGCCATACATAGCAAAGGAAAGAAGTACCTGAATTTTAACTTGGCTAAGATAGTACTTTTGCTTTTGTATAACTCATAGATATTGGGTGGGCTATTTTATAAACCTAGAACTATTTTAGTCAATAAAACTAGAGGACTAGAATTGGTTTCAACTTTTTGGGTTGATGATTTTTGTAAACAATTTGTCTTTTTGAAATGGCTTCTTAGATAAAGAATCCATGCAATCAATTTTTTGCAATTCTTTTGAAATGAATCATAGTTTTGTCAATATTTGAAATTGGGTATTAGCTGATTGAAAGATTCTCCATCTTTTCAAAAAATGAGGTCTATCCATGAGTTATACTTAAGCTAACAGTTCTTTCTCTGGCCCTGACAGTATTACTATTAGCATATGCACTGTGTTGGGAGACATGTAAGTCATCGACATACGACGCAAATGCTTGAAAACCTTAAGGAAAACATCACAAAAATCCAATCATGCAAAAGTTGTAAGTTCATGCAAACCAATATGATAATCTTAACATTTGAATTATTTTTGGCTTTGCTATCTTTTGTGTGATATTGATTTTTCTTGTTTTCTTGATTATTATCAAAAATTTTCTTCAATGATTGTAATAATGATTATTCCTTGAATTTTGAAGGATTTGTTGAACTTTCTTTATGATGATTTTTTATTTATGTATCAATCATGATACATAATCTTAGGAGTCAATCATTTTCCCTAATTTGTACAAAGATGTTCAAAAAATTCTCATAAGTTTTGGTATAAATTGTAACTTTTGTTCCTAGTTTGGACAATAGTCACAATGAGCAAGATTCTTATACTTTATGGAGTTGATTGTATTTTTTGCCCCCATTCTAGGCGAAGGTTACAAGCGCAATATCTCACATAAATTATGGAGTGAATTGTTCCTTTTGTCCCCATTTTGGACAAAAGTTGCAAATTGAGGGACTCACTGAGAGATTTTAGGGAGTTCTCTGTAGAAAAGCTATGGGACCTTTGAGGGTCGATGCTACATACCTTTATTTTGAACATCAAGATTCTAATTCGGTATATAGACTAATGGATTGATCTGCAAAGCTGTCTTTGTCTGAGGCAAACAACACTACAGTTTTTGTACCTTTTGCCCCTGTTCTAAACAAAGTATACAAGTTGGGGGACTCTATGTTGAGATGAGCCATAGAGCCAAAACACACATAAAGTTATGTGTATAGCATGGACCCAAGTTCAAGGGAAGAATCCCAAAAGAAAAAGACCCAAAAACCAAAAAAAAATTGGTCAAAAACCCAAATCTAGGCTTAACATGACGTGGGGACCTATCCTGGTTTTTTGGGATAGATCCAAACTTCTAGGATTTGTCCCAGATAGCTTAGGCACCCCAGGACCAGTCCCAGGAAGTTAGGACCAGTCCTAAGTGCAACAGGCCCCAGGACTGGTCCTAGTTTTCCTAGGACTGGTACTAGGCGGACAAATTGGAAATTTTCAAATTTTGAAACTCAAACCGTTATTTTTCTGTCTGTTGAACCACTAGCCATTGGGGACAACTTGCATGGCCTCTCAAACCTCTATAAAATGAGTCTTTGAGCCCTAAGAAAGATAGTGAACTCCTATGCTTCAACATATAGTCAAATCTTATTGAAAGGAGAGCCAAAGAGAAAGCTAAAAAACTTATGAGTTAAATCCATGTTGTTGACCTGTGACCTTGAGAATTTGTATCCATAGTTAAATTCTTTCAAGGTCTTGCAAGATCTTACTAAATCTCTTAGTTAAATTTATTAGAAGCTAAAGAAAGTGTTCCTACAAGTTAAATTTTCCTATACAAGAGATAATCCGAAACAAGAAGATTGTCTACATCTTTAAATTGTTTGTAACCTTCACCGAAGTCACCAAAGGCAGATTCTTAGCCTTTTTTGGAGTCACCAAAGGCGTGTTCGTGAAACATTTTCCAAAGTCACCAAGTGTAAGTTAGTCAATTGAAGTCACTGGACGGAGCGTGGCCACTAGAGTCACTAGGAGCGCACTTACAAGGGAGTTGATTATCTGTTACTTGTAAATAAATTTTTAGGTTTATTAATTTGTCCTACAATAGTTATGAAACTATTAACAAAAATTAAATACACTCAGAGGAGCCAGTTGGAGGAGAGTGGACGTAGGCCAAAGGGCCGAACCACTATAAATTTGTGGTGTTGTGGTTTGAATGCATTTTCTCTTTATTGATTATTTATGCTTACTATGATTATGCAAAGTAGCCCAACACACTAAGTGACTCTAACTAAGGTTATTCTAAAAGGGATAAATCAAGCAACCTTAGGGAATTTATCAGCCTTGCTCCCACTCTGCTATAGGTAGCATTATAATGCATGAAGGAGCCCCTTGGTCTATGATAAGTTTATAAAAAAATTGATTTACTTAGTAAAAGAATTTTTGCTACATATTTAATTGAATTTAAGTAAATCAAAGAGAGGATGAATAATTATTTAAAAGAAATTTTGCTAAGTCTAAGGATCCTATTCACCCCCTCTAGGATCCATTTCTGGAATCTTAATTGGTATCAGAGCAAGGTTGCTCTTGATTGGGTTTAACTACCTTGGATAAAGATTTGATATTTCCAAAATGGACATATTTGCTATAAACTGACCCCCATTATTTAATGGTTCAAACTACACTTATTGAAATGCTCGGATGATCATTTACCTTAAATCCTTGGAATTTGGGTTTTGAAATGCTATTAATAATGGATATAAAAGATCTAAGGGTAAAGAGGAAAAGGACTAGGATGCTAATGAACAAAAAACATATATCGCCAATTACAAGGTGTTAAATGTTATTTTCTATGCATTATGCCAAGATGAGTTTAGAAGAATCTCTGGTCTCTAAACTGTTAAGGAAGCACAGGACCTTCTTGAGGTTACCCATGAGGGAACAAACTTAGTGAAGCAATCCAAACTCTAGATGTTTACTTTAAAGTTTGAATCCCTCCATTTGGAAGATGAAGAATTTATTAACTTTCATATAAGACTCCAAGACATCGTTAACTCGATGAGGGGACTCGGAGAAGAGGTTAAAGACCCTAAAATAACTTAAAAAGTATTAAGGTCTTTACCTGAAAGGTTTCATCCTAACGTTACTGCCATTGAAGAATGCCATGATCTTGATAAAATGAAACTAGAGGAACTTATTGGGTCTACCCAAATTGTAAATGTATATGTTGTAAATTCCATGAGTAGTAAAATACATGGGTTGATAGACTAGGCTATGACATGTTCAAGCTAGAGTCTAGGAGTTCTTGTGTCCACAATATGAGAAGATCACTCTTGAAGACCAAGAAGACTCCAAAGAGAGCACCATGTTCACATCTTTTGCATTCTTTCACATCTGCAAAGGTAAGTGATGGTAAAAAACTCTTATAGAGGACCTTAAAGGCCCCTAAGCACCACCTTCTCAGGGTTTGCCTTAAAGCCTCTCTACGAAAATCCTAGGAAAGTGGAGTACTCTAGGAAATTTGGAGCACTCCAAAGAGGAGTTGGAGCGCTTCAACAAGGTAGATCACTCCAACTCTAAAATGGAGCGCTCCAATAATTCTCTAGTCTGTCACGACTGAGAGAAATGCTCCTAGCAGAGCACTCCAACACAAGTGGAGGGCTCCAAACTGGGTGGAACATTTCAAATTTGAAATAGACATTTTGGATTTGTTGCCTGAATTGTTCTCATCCAAGGGTTGTGAGAAGCCATGACATGACCTTTATAAAAAGAGCAATTTTACTCTCCTAAACCTAAGGATTTAAAGCCATTTATAAAAATGATTTTAGGCAAGGAAAAGAGCTCTACAAGCTTCACTCTCTATACACTTTCACCAAGCTTACTATGATGAAGAAGAGAGACATTTCTCTCACTTGAGGCCACAAAGGAGTTCTCATTTGCAAGAGAAGAGAGGAGGAAGGTCGAGGATGGTGCATCTTCACTTCCTAGCTTACAAACTCCTAAATTCAAGGTTGAGGTAAAGCTTTTGCTTTACACTTTGGAGTTTGATTACATAGTAGTTTATTTTGTGGTTTTATTGCATATTTTGACCACTACAACTTGTGAATCCTTGGAGATTCTATATCCATGAGATATTGCCCATTTTGAGCTTCACTTATATTTATCTACATAGAGGCTTATGATTATATGACTACTTGTTTACTTGCCTTCTCTAGAGGTACTCACACAATCCCTTTTGTAGAAGTAGAGACTAACCTACCAGTATATTTGTCTATTGAGAGCCACTCTCTACATTGAGACTTAGTTTTCCTTGGTGATTATATTTTGATATTTGACTATCCAGATCTACACCATATATTGGGACATCGTTACCATTTATTAAACTAAACATACCATATCCAATTATTGAGAACCATCTTGGTATTTAAACCCTTCACTTGTCAACGGTCAGAGATGTCGTTTAACAGATCATAAGTCCTTAGCTTGGAGACAACCAAGGCTATGCTTACCGAAGACACCAAGTATGTTGTATAAGACCTTGGCTTAGAGACAACCAAGGCCGTGCTTGCCAAAGACACTAAGCATGTTAAAATTAGGTTTGTTCATCCCTTTGTAATCATTGTGATTGATTAATAAATTAAATAGTTGAAAGTGGATGTAGGCTTTAGTTTGGTTAAACCGCTATAAATTTTTGTGTTGTGGGGTGCAATTTTTATGTGATTGTCACTTACATTTTCATACTTGCAATCATTAACACTTGAGCACCAAACACATTAATTATGTTAAACTAAAAATGAACAACACTAATCAATTTAATTAAAATTAAAAAGGTGTAAGTGAATTAAAATTTTAATTGAATCTTATTCAACCCCCTCTAGGATTACGCACTTAGATTTTCAATTGGTATCAGAGCGTAGGTTGCTCTTATAAGGCTTAACAACCCAAGTTAGATCCTAACCTTGAATCCTAGGAAGAATAAAAAAAAATCCTACTCAACTAAAAAATCCTTAGATGACTAAGGAAGAGTCTAGTATATTGGTCAACATACCTCCATTTTTTAATGGAAGTGATTATGGCTATTGGAAGTCTCTCATGGAGATATTCCTAAATGCCTATGACCATAGGGTTTTTGGGTCAGTTACCGATGGATATAAGATTCTAGACAAACCCCATAGTGAGTGGACCATGGCTGAAGGAGATACATACAAGTTCAACTATAGGGTATTGAATTCCATTGCCAATGGACTTGCTCCCGATGAGTTTAGGTGGATATCCCACCTAAAGACAACAAAGGAAGGTTGGGACCTTCTTTCTGTTAATCACGAAGGAACCAGTGCTGTGAAGATGTCAAAACTTCAAATGTACACTTCACAATTTGAGGTACTAAGGATGGAGGAGGATGAAGAAGTCTCTCAATTCCATGATAAGTTCTTTAACCTTGTAAATTCTATGACGAGCTTGGGCAAAGAAATTTCAGAGACCAAGGTCGTTAGAAAGGTTCTTAGGTCACTACCTAAGATATTTAGACCTAAGGTAACGGCTATTAAAGAGAGAAAGAATATATAAACAATTAAGTTAAAAGAACTAATTGACTCACTTCAAACTTATGAAGCCTCCATCAAGAAACCCATCAAGAAAAAGGGTATTGCCCTTAAGGTGGATGAACCTTCAGGATCCAATGAGGAAACCGATGAAGAATTAGCCCTAGTGATTAATAGATTTAAGAAGTTATTCAAGAGAAATGCTAGAGATTTCTTGAAGAACAAATATGTTAGGAAAGCCTATTCTAACTATAGGAAGAAAAATGATTCATCCAAGGAGCCTCCCATTTGCTACAAATGCAAAGGGAGAGGTCATATTGCCGAGGAGAGGTCATTTGGGTCGTCCTTGCAACCTTAGCCATTGTCTTGGCTTTTCACCACTCTTGAGTGATTTAGGTCATCATTGCGACATTTTCCACTCTCGGGCATTTTGGGTCATCCTTGCAATCCTATCAATTTTCTTGGCTTTTCACCATTCTCGGATGATTTAGGCCATCGTTGCAACATTTTTTCTTGTATAATGACATGCATGTAGAGGCAAGAGGGGACTAATTATTCAATGTTTGATACACATGATGCTACTACTAGTAGTATCTCCTTAGGTGCTCGACGTTCCATGGACGAGGTAGGGGTTTTCCCTCCAAGGTCTCCATGTAGTAGGTGGCTGGTTGGGAAGACCTTAATACTCAATATGGTCATTCCCAGTTTGGTCCTAGCTTCTTGTCACTCGGGATATGAGTTGCCACGCTTACATTTCACAATACCAACTCTCTTGCATTGACACTTCTTGGACGGACCTTTTAATTATAGTACTTCACCATCCTTTATTGGTATGTTGTCGTCCAAAGTGTTGCCTCATGTCTCTTCTTCTTTACGAGGTCGAGATTCAATCGTAATTTCTGTTGGCTCTGTTCGGCATCGAGTTGCTCCGTTCTATAGTTTCCTAGTCCGATATCCACTAGTACTACCGCTTCACTCCTAAAGGCCAACGTGAATGAAGTTTCTCCTATGGGGCTTTATGGCATGGTCCTGTATGCCCATAGGACCCCTGACAATTCCTCTAGCCAGGATCCTTTTGAAGCTTTAATTCTAGTTGTAATCATCTTCAATACCATCATGTTGGTTACTTCTACTTGCCTATTACCTTACGGATGTCCTAGGGAAGAGAAGTGATTCTTAACCCTTAATTGGGACCAGAACTCTCGGAATCATTGGTTGTCAAATCACTTGCCTTTTTCTGTGACTAGCACTAATGGAATGTCAAACCAATAAATGATAGACTTCTAGACAAAATCCCAAATGCTTTTCTCAGTTATGGTGGCTAGTGCTTCGGCTTTGGCCCAGTTGGTGAAATAGTTGATGGCTACAACCAAGAATTTCAACTATCTTTCTACTTAGGGAATTAGGCTTACTATGTCGATTCTCCATTAAGCGAAGGGCCATGGTCCGGCCATCAGAACGAGTTCCTCGACTAGTTAGCGAGGGATGTTTGCGTAACTTTATCACTTATCACATATCTACACGTGGTTCCTTGCATCAATCTACATGGTTGGTCAATAATATCCAGCCCGAACAAGCTTGTATACTAGGGATCGGCTTCCTGCATGATTACCACATATCCCCTCCACATATCCCCTTATATACTTCTCTCATAATGTAATTTTCTTCGAGAGGAGAAAGGCATCTCTGGTATAATAAGGTGAAACTTCATTTATAGAGCACATCCCCTACCATCATGTACCAATCGGCCCTGTATTTTATCTTCCTTGCCTCTCCTTTATCTCTTGGGAGATCCCTAACTCTAAGAAATTTGATTATAGGAGTGGTCCAATCATATTCCTGCTCCATTATACCCTTACTTCCTCTGCCACCATGGTACGATTACTTGGTTTTAGGAGGTATTCAACCCGTACTTGTTCGTCTTCATACTAATGTGATCCAGACGCTAGTCGGGCTAATCTATCAGCCTACTCGTTCTAATGTCTAGGGACATGCTTAATTTCAAACTTGTTGAACCCGCCAATTAGTTCTTTAACCACGCTCAAATATCCCTTCATCCTATCCTCGTTTGCCTCACATTCTCCTGATACTTAATTAGTCTTCCACTAGTTTAGACTCGATGTTTGTAGTGATGTCCTTTGCTCCGATATTATGACCTATTCTCAGACCAATAATCAAAGCCTCTTCCACGACTTGTTGATTCCAGGTCTCATCAGTTGGCGTCGTTTATTGGAAGTCTTCCTAGTGTAAGATTTTTAATCTCATAATATGGGCTTACATAGATCAAAGCCTTGGATTAAGTATGAGCGAACTGGATAAGCCCATTGATGTTGTGATCATTTGGTGTATACGGTTATGGTACACCTTGTAGTACCGTATTGATATTTATATGTTTTGATAAATTTAAAAGACCAAAAAGTTGTAAGAACCGTTTCTGTAAAGAAGGTGTCTTCTTGTAAACGACACATCTTCTTTTTTTCTCCAACGGTTGCATCTCTTCAAAATGAGGAGATGTGTATGAGAAGGAAGGGGTGTGATAGGTGACCCTTCCAACTCTATTTAATGAGGTTTTGATCTCTATTCTCACTACGTTGAATGCAACAAGTTATCCTATCATTTGGTTGTAGAAGAAGAGTAGAAGAGAATAGAAGACAAGACAAGACAAGATAATCACAAAGCTTTGGAGAAACTACAATGGTAAGTAAGTCTTATTTAGTGTTCCATGTCTTTCTTTATCAAAAAGCATGATTATGTTATTGCTTTAGATATGAAAATATCTAACAATTGGTAACAGAGCAATGGTTTGGTGATTTTCATAAGAATACCTACAAGATTCTCATGAATTAATATTTTCTCATGGACCATTTGCAAAATTTTTACAAGAATATGGTATTGTAGCACAGTATACTATGTCAGACACCCTTGAACAAAATGGAATTGTAGAAAGACATAATCGTACATTAAAGGATATGGTCAGATGTATGCTTAGTAATTCTTCTTTACTAATGTCATTATGGGAAAATGCCTTAAAAACATCAGCACATATTCTTAATCATGTACTAAGTAAGGCGGTTGATAAGACTCCTTTTGAGTTATGGACTGGAAGAAAACCACATTTGGGATATATGCGTGTTTGGCGTTGTCCAGCGGAAGCAAGGGTGTATAATCCACATGAAAGGAAACTAGATCCAATAACCATTAGTTACTATTTATTGGCTATCCAGCACAATCAAAGGGTTATCACTTTTATTGCCCTACCCACAACACCAGGATCGTTGAAACTGGTAATGCTAAAGTTATTGAGAATGGTGAAGACAATGAGAGCTTAAAATCTCAGGATATATCATTTGAAGAAAATTGTACGATCATTACAATTCTGACAACTCAAGACAGCGTTATAGTACAACCCATTGTTATTTGAAATAATGATGGTCAGAATTCTACAGATATTCTGGATATTATTCAGGTTGAGGAGAATACAGGAAATGAACCACCAGTTGTTACAAATGAACAAATGAATGACATGTCCTTGAGGAAATCACAAAGAGAAAGGAGATCGGCTATTCCTGATGACTACTATGTTTATCTACAAGAGCAT